>LDKF01001418.1:2807-16057 GCA_001026735.1 Rotylenchulus reniformis
ACAAACTTGTATTTGTAAAATATATGAAGAAAAGATGTAATTTTTAAGTAGAAAAGTGTAATATTAAGGAAGAGAAGATGCACATAGGTGAAATATTAACAATTTTTTTTGGTTTAAATTAGAAATTTATTTTTTTTTGGTGGGAGGGGAGTGTGGGATGCACGAATGTAATGGGTACGCGCGCGTAACGAGTATACATGTGTACATTACGAAGCATCTTGGTCACTCATCTCTCCCCATTGTCTTCGGTCTCATCTTAATTTTGGGTGAAATTTAAATTATTGGATAATAAATACTAATAAATACCTTGGTCACTTTTCTCCTGTGCGAAATATTAAGCTAGAGAAGATGAAATTAAGAAATGGAAATGCTTGTGGATGCAAGGTTAAGACGAAGGATTGAGAATTTGGGGGTTGGAAAGTGCGATAAGATTAACATTCGTTTAAATTAAGGTTTTTTGCTTTTAATTAGTTAATTTATGGTCTGCTCATGGCGAGGGCACGCGTGTGTATAACGTGCGCATGGCGAGAGTTCGTGTGGGATGGGATGTGTACGCGTACCCCAGAAAAGTATTGACTCGATATATCAATATTGTTTTGAGATAGTGTTCAATACTTACCATTGTCCAAATTCGATATCGGGTTTTTAATCCATTTGGTATCATTTATTCTTTCAAATGAAATTTGAAGATAATATTTTGATATAATCAAAGCATGGAAGTTATTGAGAGAGAAATGTCAGTTTTGGTTTAGAAAAGTGCAAAATTAAGCTCTGGAAATTATACCTAGGTGAGAAATATTAAGGAATTTTGGTGCAAATTAGCCCAAATTTATATCTTTTTGGGGTGCGTGTAAGATGCGAATGGGCACGCGCGCGTGACGAGTATACATGTGTATAGCACCAAGCATCTTGACTCAGTTCAACTCCCCCAGTTGTCTTCGGTCTCATCTTAAATTTGTGTGAAATAAAAACGGTGGATAATAAATAAGTTGATCGGCTTTCTCTTGGATCGCAAAAAGAGATTGTCAGCTATCCAAGTTGGGATAGCCAAAATACATGTGCTCATTATACCATTTATTTTGTTTATTTCCTTTCTCATGGTCATTCATTCGATCAATTTATCCATAAATTAAATGTTATTCAATATCCCGATTTATTCGTAAAGTAAATATCAAAAGTTGAAGCGGAAGTCTCAGTCGGCGGGGCCTGACAGGAGAAGCTGTAGTGGGCGGGTTTTGGCAGGGGAAGCCGGAGTGGGCGGAGTCGGGCAAGTAAACCTGAAGGGATGACTTGGAAAAGGAGCTGGAGTGGGCGGGGCGCGCCAAATTCAAATTTTGGCGGAAAAAA
This sequence comes from Rotylenchulus reniformis, assembly GCA_001026735.1. Classification (NCBI taxonomy): domain Eukaryota; kingdom Metazoa; phylum Nematoda; class Chromadorea; order Rhabditida; family Hoplolaimidae; genus Rotylenchulus; species Rotylenchulus reniformis. Next base: position 4,155 of record LDKF01001418.1, read on the forward strand.
AAAGCTTTGTTTTGGCAGACCGCCCACTCCATCATTCTGCTTAAATAATCGTATTATATTCTCAGATGTTCATTCATCTGGTTTAATTGAATCCCCCCCGTGGATTTTATCTATCCTCACCCGTATTCCCTCATCTCTCGAATATTTTTTATTGATATTTTCCATGCATTCATCTATTCCAAAAATTTTTCTTCTCCATCTTTTTATCTCCTCTGAAATTCTCAAATTTCCACAAATTTTTTTCTCTAGCAAACCGGGGGTCTGGCTCAGCTACGAGCCGGGCTTTATCTCGTTTTGCTACATCCCCCCCCCATTTTTCCTCCATTGGCATTTTGCCAGAGCAAAACGGGGGTCTGGCTCAGCTACGAGCCGGGCTTTATCTCGTTTTTGCTACTTTCCCCCAATTTTCCTCCATTGGCATTTTGCCAGAGCAAAGCGGGGGTCTGGCTCAGCTATGAGCCGGGCTTTATCTCGCTTTTGCTCAATTTTATGGTATGCTCTTGCTTCATTATGTGCAATTTATGCTTCTGGAAGAATTACTAATTATGCTGGAAGGTTCTGGTCCATTAATTTTTCACTTTCAAAAAAAAATAATTTTTAAAAATAATAATAATACATTCTGAAGTTCTATTCTATCCCTCATATTCTTTCGCTTGGCTTCTTGCACCGGCATTCTCTTCTGTTTTTTAATTTTATAGATTTAAAAAGATGGATAATTATCCTCCAAAACGTACCCATCCTTTTTCAATTGCGACTTTGCTTCCCCATCTTTTTCCTCCATCTCCAAAACGGCNACATCTTGCTGATGATCTAAATACTCAGCAATCTGAAAATAGTATTGAAGGTGGTGTGGAACTGTGCCTCAATGCCATGTATCCCAAGATAAAAAGTAATGATAAACATACAGCGGATGATCGTGAGTGCAAGAAAACACCATATATAATCCATGATAAATGCCTGATCAAGGTTTTTGTCTTTTACAGACTTCAAATATCTTTACCGCTCATTGGTTCAGATCGATAATAAGGATGCTCACTGTCCGTTCTATGCGCTTGTTGCAACCCTCATGCGTATTATTGCAGGAATGACCAGACAACGATTCTATGACTACTTACATAATTCTGGACAGAAAGGTCGTTTGAAAACGGATGTGCAACGACTGATGGAAGCTGTAGGAGTACCTATGAATTTGAAAAATTATGAGATGAAGGAATCTGTATCTAGAGTAGTAGATTATTGGTAGGTTTTTATTCAATAAGTCAGCCTTAGATTGAATATTTTTAGGAATAATGTTGAGTATACAGGGAAGTATCAATTCAAAGCATTCATTTTTGAACCTGCCGAGCATTATAAACCATTGTATCATTATGGCCCAGGCAAATATGACATAGCAATTATCCTCTATTGCAAAAATGGTTATTTTTATGGAGTGCAGAAACCGGGAAATCTCTTTGGGCGAGCTTACTGCTTGAGCTGTCAGATTTGCTATACTCACGCCCAAGAACATAATTCTAAATGTACATCACGTTGCAACAAATGGTATGAGATTAATTTAATTCTTCATTTGTATGTTTAGTTCCCGAATCGGACCAATGTTCCCCTGTAAGCCCTTGGGAGATTTCGAGAAAAAATGTCTTCCCTGTGGCAAGACATTCTTTTCTGACGACTGTTATCGATGGCATCTCTCATCTAGATTTTGCGGAAAAAGCAAACAATGCCCTGACTGTAATATGATTTATATGGAACGTAGAGGGCGCCAGGTATGTTCAATTTTAATGCATAAATAAATTTTAATACCTAGGAACATGTTTGTTTCGAAAAATGGTGCATTGTGTGTAGCGATTATCATGACAAGAAAAAGGTAGGTTTATATTTATAATAAAATTCTAATCTTAGTTTATTAAATGGAAAAACTGAGGAATTTTATCGAATACTAAGTTTGATTTACTTCATAAACCTAGGGATGTTTCATCAGAGCCTTTGATGATAAAGTTGCACGAAAACCATATCGATTCGTGGCTTTTGATATGGATATTTTACGCCATGAGAAAGCAGAGGGTCTCACATCAGTGCAACAGAAGCTAAACCGTGAACCCTATTTCATAGCCGCCAAAGTGGTTTGCGAGATATGCATCCAAAATAATAAATGGAAAAGATCATTCAATGATCCATATGGATGTTGTTTCTGCGGGATGAACAGGACGGTCGCGTTTAGTAAAGAAATAACGGACACAAGGGCACCGGATAATCAAATTTTTACGGATAATCCACTGGAATCCTTTATCTTCTGGATATTGTATGAAGTACCAATCGGTTTTGACACCTATGCGTATAGCCATTTTGGTAGGTTTTAACTTATTAAAAAAAAAACCTGAATTTACTTTATAAACCTAGGTGGCAAATTTGAGAATATTCTTGCCTTTCGAAATCATATGGATATGCTCAAGGAGGAAATTTTCTCGGGGTTCATTCCTGAGCTTGTCATTAAAGGCAATAATCTATTTGAATTCAAAGTAAAGCCAAGGAAAGAAATTGATCAATTGGTTGTTTTCCGATTCTCATATAACCTCATACCATCACCGCTGAGCTCATTGATATCCATCTTCAACCAAGATAGAAAAGTTAACAACGGCAAGAGAACTCTATTAGAAGAAAATGATTTTTTGACGGGGAGAATGATGCCAGAGACCAAATCCAAATTCGATGAATGGTTCTCCGACTACCACTCTGAGCAATTTTTGTGCAATAAACAGCGTGTCAAGTTTGTAATGAAGTTGTTTAAAATACACAAAATACATTTTTAGTCGATGTATTCGCGACGTGGATTTACTGATGGAGAGAATTGTCTTTTGCAGATCAAAATTTTTGGAAATTTCAAGACAATCACTATTGGAAAAAGAAGATGCTTTCAACTCGGCCATTAATTGATCGGATTACATAAAAAATATGATCATTGTGCTAATGAATGTTTATATTTCCACACTCTATGAATAATTATTTTAAACTATGATTGAAAAAATGTTTAGTAAACTCGCAAAGTCATCGAGTTAGTTATGACTCCCTTCCATTAAATGTGAAAATCCATAATATTTTTTCGCAAATAATTATTTCGCTTAGCAAAACTACTGAATATTTATTTTCGGATGGATATATGCAGTTTTTTTTTATATGGTATGTAGGGTATTCTTAAACGTGTAAATTTATTGCAGTCAGAAAAATTTAACCATGATTTATTTTTTAATAAAAAATTAAGTTCTTATAGAATGAAAAATTAGGGAGAGAAGGCATAGAAAAGTGCAATATTAAGGAAGAGAAGATGTACCTTGGTGAAACATTAAGGATTGGAAGATGCACATGACAACATTAAGCTTTAGAAGATGTACATGTGTGCAAAATTAACAGCAAGAAGATGTCAGTTTTAGGTAGAAAAGTGCAATATTAAGGAAGAGAAGATGTACCTTGGTGAAATAATAAGGATTGAAAGATGCATATTGGCACCATTAAGCTTTAGAAGATGCACATGAGTGCAAAATTAGTTATGTAAAGATGTCAGTTTTAGGTAGAAAAAGTGCAATATTAAGAGAATGAAGATGTACATTGGAAAAATATTAAGGATGATTGCATCTAATTGGTGAATTTATAGTCTTGTATGCATGTATAGGCGTGCGTGTGTGTGACGGTCGTGCGTGTGACGAGAGTGCGTGTGACAAGAAGGTACGCATGTGTGTGTACATGTGCGTGTGTCAAGAAGGTACGCATGTGTACATCACCAAACATTTAATCATTCACCTTCCCTTATCATGTCAAATTTATTTTACCCTTTTATTCTGTTAATTTGATAATTTTATATTTTGAATAGTGTAAGATTGACATAGGAAAAGGAATGGAAGATATACTTGCGTGCAAAATTAAGAGTAAGAAGTGATAGATTTTGGATGGAAAAGAGCAATATTAAGCGTAAGAAGATTAACATTGGTGTAAAATTAAGGATTTAAGCATTTAATTGGTGAATTTATGGTCTGCGCATGTATATGTAATGATCGTGCGCACGAAGAGAGCACGCGCGCGTGACGAGGGCATGCATGTGTGCGTCACCATGCATCTTGACTCAATTCATCTCGCCCCCAGTTGTCCTCTGTCTCGTCTAAAATTTGTTTGAAATTTTAATTATTGAATAATGAGTACCTTGGTTGGCTTTCTCCTGGATCGGCAGTTCGGCAAAGAGATTGGCACCTGATAAAGCCGTGATAGGCAAAGGAAAATCATCCACGAGTTCCAATAGTTCAAGTGGGAAATAGCGATCTTCAGCTCCGTCGGGAAATCGTTCGATAACGCATACGTGATATGGGTGGTGAAGCTTAAAATCAGTTGAATTTATTGATCATATACAATTGTACCTTGATCCGGTGTTCGTGTATAGTAGTATGCCGCAACGCAGACGGCAAAAGGGCGAGGCATGCGACCGTAGACCGTTAGGGCATCGGCTCCTTGTTGTGTCAAACCCCCGATGGCGAATGATTTTTTGAATCCATTTCTGTCTTCATAGGTAGTACGGACAATGCGTCTGCTCAGCTTAGCCATCACAAAGGCACGATCGGCTGGATGACGGAGTCGATCCCGAAGTGCCGAAACTTTGCATTTAAGGAGTTGCGCACATTTTTCGCTCACCAAGACCATTATTATTATGTTGAGCTAAAACAAGGATAGGAACATGGAACAAAACAAAAAAGAATGAATTCATGATTGAGTGAATGAACAAATAATAATGCTCAACAGATTAGACCCTTTTTGCATGCTTTCAAACCCGTAAAGGAATAGGCGACACCCCTTTGATATTAGTGCCATTGCCTTTTCTTTGTGATAAAATAATAGGTCTATTGGCGGTTAGGCAGTTTTTTTCTTTTTCTTTCTCTCTATTTGTGTGTGTGTCTCTCCATCACTTCCCTTTCTTTCTCTCTATTTGTGTGTCTCTCTCCGTCACTTTTCTTTCTCTCTATCTTTCTCTCGGGGATTCTCAGGCGGATTAGCCTTGGTAGAAAGTAAAATCATATGCCTCTCTTCTGTTACTCTATCTCTCTATCCTTTCTCTCTCTTTATTTCTCTCTATCTCTCTTTCTCTACTCTCAGTTTTTACTTTATCTCTCTTTCTCTGTCTCTTTCTCTATCTTCTCTATAAAACCCTTTTTTTTGATACCGCCAAAGGTGACCAATAAGTGACCATAGGCGTGGGATGCACAAAAAATGATACCGTTTTGATGATACTTGTCTTTCTTTCTCCATCTTTATCTCTCTCCCTCACTTGTTTCTCTCAAATTACTGTTAATCTATCTCTCTCTTTCTCTATATATCTTTCTTTCTCACTCTTTTTTCTTTCTGTCTCTCTCCCTCACTTACTCTTTCCCTCTCTCTCATTATCTCTCTTTACCTCTCTCTTTATCTTCTCTCTTCTAGCTTCTCTATCTTTCTCTCTTCTACCGTATCTCTCTCTCGCTCTTTCTCTATCTTTCTCTAATGCCTTTGATGATACCGCCAAAGGTATAATTACTGTGGTGAATCCTTTTGATGTTACCGCCAATCAATGGGCTTTGGCTGACCTCTCCTCCCCCTCGGGGAAATGATTTATGAGTGCGGTAAAATGGTTGCCCCTCAGGGGAAATGATTTATGAGTGCGGTAAGGTGTTAAAACCCTTTGATCTTACCGCCAAAGGGGAGGACTAGTGAGATAAAACCCTTTGATCTTGCCGCCAATAGGTGAACAATAGGTATTGGTTATTGAACGAAAACCCTTTTATGATGCCGACAAAGGTGAACAATAGGTGGGGGCTAGTGGGTTGGGATTTCGAAATCTGCGACCAAATGTGTCGGTAAATCCCTTTGATGTTACAGCCAAAGGTATGAAGTGCAATAAAACCCTTTTATGATGCCGACAAATGTGAACAATAGGTGTTGGTTACTGTACGAAAACCCTTTGATCTTGCCGTCAAGTGTCCAAGCGGACAGTCCCTGAGGCCCTACCCCCTCCCCTCCCCCAGTGAGCGAAAACCCTTTGATCGATCAGCAAAGGTGTCCAAGCGGACGGTCCCTGAGGCCGGACACTTCCCTCCCCCATTGTGTGAAAACCCTTTGATCTTATCAGCAAAGGGTCCCAATAGAGGCGGTAACCCCTTTGATCTTATCACCAAAGGTGTCCAATAGGTGTTGGCTAGTGCGGACGGTCGGCCGGACACTCCCTGAGACCCGACGAAACCCGGGGGTTTACTACTCAAATGCCTTGGATGGCAATGAATTTCCCAATATTTTCGATGGGTTTTTTGGTTTCCGAATCAATTATAACAATTGTTTTTTGTTCATAATAATTATTCGAAAGTAATCGAATAGAACCCTGCTGCTTAGACCTGGTCTCCTGCACCCAATCCTGATGGGAGGGACAATTGAAGTCCCCCGCAACGATCAGCGGTTCCGTATCCGTTTTGGCCACAAATTTGCGGAAATGTTCGTCCTCCAACAATTGTTCGATGTTCTGGGCCCTTCCTGCTGGCCAAAAGCAACAATTCCTCAAAATATCTACTCCTACACCATCCATACTCTCACCCTTATCTCACTCTTACTCCATCCAACCTCTACTCTCACTCCTACTCCATCCATACCTTTACTCTGTCGTCTACCCCAACTCTATCTCTACTCCCATTCTTACCCCATTCCTACATTTACTCTCACTCTTACCCCATCCCTGCCTCTACTCTCACTCTTACCCCATCCCTTCCTCCACTCTTACTCTCTTACCCCATCCGCCTTGGTTCCGCTCTCCGGCCATAATTTGCTCTTTTCGGGTCACTTTTTTGTTGTTCGCCGCATAAGGCCCGTAGGAAGTGAAGTCGAGGTGCATCGAGAAGAAGTTGATCACTCGCCGCTGTTGATCCGCCGACAGATCAATCGAGGCACCAATCCCGTAAAGGTTGGATTCGGGGTCCGGGGCGTGGTAGGCAATCAGTGAACGGTGTTTGACGAACTGAACAGAGTCAAAATATGCAGGATTGCCCAGTAAATCCGATTCAATTCTGGCCTTATGCCGAGTGAGGATCACGGTGTCCGGGTGGGAAACCCCCGGGATCAGAGCTGCCTTCCACAATTGGGCCCCTAGGAGGGTGGTAAGGTTGTGCACAACTTCGGGTGATGCGATCTCCTAAAGTTCGGACTCATGGCATTCTGTGCATTTTCACTTTCGATCATTCACTTGGAGGGCCACAATGTCCGGCTGCAGTTGGCCAATGTGCTTGGCGATCTTCTGCAGTCCGTTCTCCACCCGAGCGCCGGACAGCCAAGTGTTGAAGGTCATTATGCGAAGATTGGTGGCGGCGAGGAGGGAATGGCCAAGTGCCAGAAGGGCCAATAATGGGAGAAGGACGAGAGAGGGAAAATGGGACATGGGAGGCAGATGGAGCGGAGTGGCCAATGAGCAATGAGTGGGGGAGGAGTATTTGGCCAATTCGGATGGCAGAACCATTCTTGGCCCAGCAGGTGTAATACAATGTGGTCAGCACAGCTGTCCCAACCAAAATCCCCTGACAAAATGACCACCACACCCCCCACCCCCCGAATGTTGCCACCAATCATTCATTTTTTCCATTTATAAATTGTAAGTCCGAATCGGTCTTCCAATGAAAAAAAAGAAAGAATATGGTGGAAAAGAAAGGGGACATACACACAAATGATCATTTTGTTGTGATCGGCGGATCTGTGAGCATATTGGTGAGTAGGTGAGTGATGAGATTGATTGGGCACTTGCTGGCGAATTCCGCGTCCTTCTTCCTTTCCGGCTAGCTCTTCACGCCCTTGGCTGCTCTCCGCAGCCCCCTGCCCCCTCCGACCTTGGCCATCTCCCTCTGATGATTCTGGGTCCTTATGCCTTCCGGCGTCTTCTCTCCCCCTCCTTTTCCGCCGCCTTTTTCCGCTTCTGGGGGCGTCGGCGTTTTTGCGCGTTCCGTTGCCGACGGGGGCGTCGGCGGTCTTTGGTTCTCCTCCGTGTGCTGAAAGTACTTTTCCCGGGCCCAGTCGATGGCGTCACACCAATCCTTGGCGTGTCGTTCCGGGTCGAACAGATAGTAAGTGCGTTTGGGCTAAATGGAAGGAAAGGATTGAGAGAATTACTGTAACTAACTAATAAGTGGATGTTACCGTATGCACGAAGAAAGTGCGGAAGTTCTTGGTCTCCGTGCGCATCTGTTCCGAGAAGGGCACTTCGCCCTTCAGATGCATAGTCACCGGGTCCACATAGTACAAATGGGGTCCCTCGGTCAGCAAGAACTTCAACGGAGAATAATTATTTAATGGCATTTGGAAATTCCTAACAGATTGGGGGTGGGGGAGAAGAGTGATCGAGTCGGGATCCTATTCCCGCCCGAATCCGATCAGTGCTCACCATCCTCCGGCGCGCGAACAGCCCCTTCTTCTTGTCGATCAGCCCCGACTTCAGGATCAGGTTGTTCTCCACAAATCTGTGGTATTTGTGCTCCCTCCGCTGCCTTTCCAGCTTGGCCTGTCTTCGCCGTTCCAATTCTTCCGCAGAAGGAATTGAAATGGCCGAGGGGATGGAGCGGGAGAAGTCGGAGGAAGAGGAGGTGGAAGTGCACGGGGAGGAGGAGGACCAGCAGACGCCGAAGGTCCCTGGAACCGGGGAATGTGTTGTATTCATGTAAGGGTAAGAGTGACAGCCCTAACAATAAGTACTGTCTGTTGTATATTCAAGGGGAGTGTAGAATAGAAATAAACGTGATGTCTTTGGTGGAAGGATGTATCTGATCCGCCGATTTGGCCTGATCCCGGGTCAGTCTTCAGTTGGGCAGCTCGGACCAAGAAAATTGGCCAAAGGGGCACCGAAGCCGCAAAAGTGAAGACTGACCAATGGGGATGAGAGCCAATTTCCCGTTGAAAAAATACAAAAATGAGTAATAATGAACGGGGAATGAGCAGAAAATGAAGCCAAGAGGGATCAGAGGAGGCCAATTTATACGGATGGCATCCCAGAGGGGTTGAGGAGGGGAGAATGATGGGACAAATAAACATTCGCCAGAAAAGAGCAATTCGGAGAGAGTTGGAGGGGTCAGAGTCGTAGATCCAAACAAATTTTGGCCCAACAAAATAAACAATTACCCTTCCTCCTGCGACGGATCAGATTGCCATTCCAACGAATGGATGGATGGGATTATCCACCAAATCGTAATCATCAGTCATCCTTACAAATTCAGTCTGATCATGATCAGGCTTGCAATCCATCCCTATTCCCCCCCTCCCAAACTCACCGTCTTCCATCATCCGATTGAAGTCGATCTCGGCAAATCCGTCGCCGCCGCTGCCCCCGAGTCCCATCAACCGGGACAGTGCGGCCTCGTTCAGCCCCGGCTCGAAGTCCATCGGTCCGTCCGGCGGCACTGAATACTCCCCGTAAAAGGCCGGCTCTCCGCTGCTGGCGGGAAGGTACGGCTTCAGCTCGGGAGGTTTCCGCGTGAAAATGGAGGACCAATCGACATCCTGATGAGGGGAAATGGATGGGAGTCAATGAGTGATCAGAGATTAGGGAAGGGGAGGCGGAATGGGCCGATCTGACGGATAATCCCTAGTCGCACTGATTGGGGTCCAAATGGAGATCGATGATCAAGGACCATACTCTTCTTGTCCATTGTCCCCTTACTTTGAAAAATTGGTGCTCCTTCAGCGCGTCAATTCCGCCAGTCAGCTGGCTGCCAAGACGTTCAGCAGGTTTGTAGACCAAAAGACGACTGACCAAATCTCTGGCCACCTCAGGGAATCCATCGGGAAAGTGGAAGTCCAGGTTCAGGATTTTCTTCAGAATTTTGTATTCATTGACTGCGCGGAAGGGCCTGAAAGGTCGTCGAAATTGAGGACTCTTCAGGGGAAACTGACGGTTGGCCGGAGATCATTTGGAAGATGATCGCCCCCAGGGCCCAATAGTCGCACTCGGGGCCAACATCCTCCGACTTGAGCACTTCGGGACTGATGTAATGGGCAGTGCCAACGAAGGAACTGCGGACACTGCGCTTGATCGGTTTGACCGCAACCGCGGGCACCACACCCGGCACTTCGCCCGGGGGCAGCGGATCAATGGCGGGCGAATCGGATTCTGATCCGGATAGTCCGATGAAATTATGCTCATATGCCATCGATCCCCCTTCCTCCCACCTTTGGGCCGATCCTCGATGATTTTTGCGGTGCCGAAATCGGAGATCATGATGTGCCAATCGGCCCCCACCAGAATGTTCTCCGGCTTCAGATCCCTATGGATCACTTTGCATCGGTGCAGGAACTCCAGGGCACACAGAATCTCAGAGGCGTAGAACAGAGTGGCCGCTTCATCGAAAGAACCGAGACGGCGCAGCCAGTCGAGCAGTTCCCCGTGTTTGGCGTAAGCCAGGGCAAAATCTGAAAAATAAGAATAAAATGTAGCCAATGCCATCCCGTCTTTAAGTGCAAATGATGGTCTCGAAAGTGGCATTGGAGGGGGTATTGTGGGTCCTCTGCCTCCGAAAGTGCTATAGAGGTATGTCCCGCCCCCGCTTTCGCGGCAGGCGTCCCACGTGGAGACAGTCATTTCCTTTTGCCCTTTGTGCCCCACCAGGAATCGAACCTGGTCCTCCCGATTGGAAGTCGGGGATGCTACCAATGATACTATGGGGCGGGCTCTGAAAAATAAGAATGGTTTGGAAGTCCAAGATAATGTGCAGAGTCATCAAGAAATCCCGAAGAAAACATCAAATTTGGTAGTGCACAAGAAGGTACGGTAATTGGGGATGCCCATGGGCCAAAGGGAAGCAGGACGAGGCAGGCCCCTTTGCCCGGAAGATACCAAGGGGATGGAGTGTGCCCGGGCCCAAAATACTGTAGCATGTCCACTAAGACCCAGGATGCCCAAAAAGGTCATAATTGCGAGTTAAAATTATCTCCAATGATGGCACTCACAGAGCCGATCGTTGTCCTGGAAGGTGCAGTAGAGGCGGATGACGAAGGGGTGGCCCCCGTGCAAGTAGGTCAGTGCGGCCATGATGTCTTTCTCCCGCAACACATAGCGCACCTTTCCCTCCCTGCGGATTTCGCTCTTCAACAACACTTTGATGGCGTACTTCTCCCCCGTGTCCACTTCCTTCGCGTAATAAACCTGAAAAATCGTTTCACAAATTTCAAGGAAGTTGGAGCTCATTTTCTTCAGTGAAAACCCACCGTGGAGAAGGACCCCTCGCCGAGCACTTTGATGAAGAAAAAGTCCTTGGGGGTCCGGGTCACAATTTGCTGGGTTCTCGGCGTTTTCTGGCTATCACCGCGCAATCTCTGCAGCGTTTCCTCCGTGGACACCCCCTCCAGGGGCGATCTGGCCGATCCCGGACTCGGCGGAGCCGGTCCTTCCGCGTTCAGACACAGCTTGGCCGGGTCGTGGACCATCAGACGGTCAGGACGGAAATCGCCGGGGGCAGCACTGAAAATGCACAAAATAGGGTCAGAAATGGGCGAAAACAATTAAGAATGTGGGGGAGGGGGAAGCCACCACGAACAAGGAACCCGAAACAAGAAAACAATTTCGGAAAACCATCGAAGGATGTTGGGAACCGCCAGCCCCCTCCCCCAACTCCCTTCCTCCTCCTCCCTCCACTCACCCGCTCTTGAGTGTGCTGGTGTGGCTGGACAGTGAGGAGGAGGATGTGGACGACGAGTCTGTCTCGGCACCCGCCCGTTCTTCCTCTTCCTGTGGCGTTTTGTCTCCGGCGAGAATTGATTTGATCGCTGCGCGAAGTTGACGTTCTGTAAATTGAAGCGTCAGAGCGATTAGACTGTCGGGGGCTGATGGGGAATTGTTTGGCTGATCGAGGTAGAAGCGATGGAGGAGACGATCGGGG
>LDKF01001419.1:13238-25171 GCA_001026735.1 Rotylenchulus reniformis
AAAAATTTAGGTCCTTTTCCTAAATTTTTATAGCCGTAAGGGGGGGGGGGTTTAAATACGCGATTTACATGGTCTATTACGTACCTTCAACGTGTCCGTCCACATCCTCAACGAGCACTTCAGTGCCAACGATGACTATTGGTTCTGTGAGCACTCGACACATCAAATAAGTGCCACAGTGGACCATCGGCACTTTCATTGCGCTGAGCTTGATCGGAGTCAACTCGGACAATGGCTTCATGCAACAGTGAGCCTTTCCTTTAAGGATTTTAAATTAATTTTTTGAATTATTTTTTAAGAATTAGGGAAATCAACAGAAGGGTCATTAAGAAAATTTTCTCGACTTGGCTAGGCCCTTAATTTTAGATACAAAAATTGGAAAATGCCGAAAGTGGACTCCTCCCATGTTTGACAGATTTTAAAGTTGATCTACATAAATCTAGGTAACAGGAAATTTTTGCAGTTTAGGCCCGCTTGGAGGTTCCAAAGAAAATTGTATACCCTGAAAACCTAAAAATAAAAATTTCTTAGCGTCTAAATTTTCACAAATTTCTCCGGAAGTCCCTATCGGGATCGGGACTGCCGGCACCCGTTAAAAAAGTAAATTGTCTCTTTATTTTTTTGATAGAATAAATGGTTAATTTTATCGAAGGAAAAAATGGATTTTTTGGGCTATGGGCCTGATTAAAAACCCGGGTAAACATGCGAAACTTTGTATCAGTTGTGCTTAAAATTAAAATTTGTAGGATCTTTCTATTATAGTGGAAATTTGGAGTTGATTTTTTGGGATTTGGAGATCTAAAGTGAATAAATTCCGCTTATAGTTGTTCACTTTTTGCGGTGCCCAAATTTTCGGGAGGGGAAATTGGTACACTTACCAGTGGTTATCGTGTTTTTCTGCTCAAACACCTTTTTTGTTCCATGACCCTTGGCTTTCCGATCCGCCACTCGATGAGTAAAGCCAAGTAGCAATCCAATGCGATCCTTGAATGGTCGGGCACGCGGTGGCAGGTTGTTGTTCCGTTCAGATTGCTTGGCCAGTTCCATATGCTCCAAAAAATCGATGTTGTTCATCTTGGCCATTGGTTTGGCCATTCCCATTTGCTCCAAAAATTTGGGATCCATGTTGGCCATTTGTTTGATCATTGCCTCCAAAAATTGTTGGTTGAAATCCATTGTTTTCTAGCAATTATATTTTAAGCTAAAAGTGAAAGTTCATTATCATTGAACAACGACAGGCCATCAGCCACCACAGACCCTTCAACCTAATACTTATTAGTAAATGAATATATTCAGGTCCAAAAAATATGTTCGTCCGTCGTCCGTGTATAATTCATCTAGGCTGCCAAAAAAAAATTCGGGTAAAATTATAAATTGAGAGGAAGAAAATCGATTCTATGGAGTGATTCATGGTAGGAAATCTTTGGAAAAAATAAGGCCTTCCTGCTTCCTCCTATATTCTACCATAGTCTTGAGTTGGGTGGGGTGGACATTTTGGTGCTAACTTTTAGGTTTTTTATTTTGGACAAAAAATCCGAATTTTTTTCTGCCCGGATGAATTATGCATGGAGGAAATATGGAGGCATCAAAAAACAATCGATTGATTACTAGGGTTCACAAACGTATGGAAATCCATATTTTTTCTGCGCACTCATAATGGCCTGAAAATCACGTAAAACACATTTTTAGCTTTATTAGAACCTTCTAGACATCATTTTATAATCCATATTTTCCATATTTTTCCATATTTCGGACTTTTTGTCCATATTCCATATTTCGTCCATATTTCACCATTTTTTAAGAAAATTCTTAAACAAAAATGCAATAAAATCCGAAAATTTATGATTTTTTGGAAAAAAAAATTTGGAAAAAATTTTTACAAAAAAAATTTTCAGTTAATTTTCAGAAAAGGAATATGAAATTAAACTATTTTTTCCTCCGTAAATTCATTTTTAAAATATTAAAAATGATTTTTAGAAGAAAAATTTTCATTTTTTCTGCCAAAATTTCGCCAATTATTATCCATATTTTCCATATTTTTGTCCATATTTGGAGAAAATTTCGTATTTTCGTCCATATTCGGCGATTTTTTGTCCATATTTTATGGCCATATTTTGCGATTTTTTATCCATATTTTTGTGAACCCTATTGATTACCAATCTATTTCGCTGTTTCTATTTCTAGACCCCTTGGAAAGAGAGTGAATGCCCAAAAACTATAAAACAATTTCAACAAAAAATATATTAAATAATAATTTTTCATAACAAATAGCAAATTTCAATATCAAGTTTTTAATTTTTTTTATTAAAAATATGCAGAAAATTATGCCAATCTTTTTATTAGAATATACATATACATACTATTCTGGAGCCGCTGGAGCAAGATCAATTTAAATCCATTTTTGCGGTCGAGCGAGAACTTTGAAACGAAAAGTACAGTTTGTGTTATAACTTGGTTCAAACGAAACCTGGAGAAATGAGTTTGGTAAGAAAAATAGAGCTAATGATTAGCTACAAAATGAGCCTAAGCCCATCCGAATTGGCCTAGTCTAAAAAAGTTATGGCCAAGATAATCATCCGTACGAGCATTTCTTGTAAATTAGTCGATACGAGTGATTATCTTGGCCATAACTTTCTTTAAACTAGGCCAATTCGGATGGGCTTAGGCTCATTTTGTAGCTAATCATTAGCTCTATTTTTCTTACCAAACTCATTTCTCTAGGTTTAGTTTAAACCGAGTTATAACACAAACGGCGCTACTTTAAAGAAGGTACCTTTTGAAAACCCACTAAAAGGGTCCCCCCTTTTCGGCAAAAAGGGGAAAAAAAATTTTTTTTGTTTTTTCTAATTCTTTTGCTTGAAAAATAGTTAAAAAGTGGAAAAAAATGAAAAAAAAAATTGGATTTTGGTTTTCAAATGAAAAGGGTCCCCCTGTTAAATTTGTGGGTTTTCAAAAGGTACCTTCTTTAAAGTAGCGCCACACAAACTGTACTTTTCGTTTCAAAGTTCTCGCTCGACCGCAAAAATGGATTTAAATTGATCTTGCTCGAGCGACCGCAGTATAGTACATATTTTCAGAAAACTTAAAAATCTGATCAAATTTCTAAATTTAAAATTTTACTGAACTTCGATTAGAACTACACTATTATATTAAGATTAACCAAAGAATTAGACAGAATTTTCAATAAATTTATAAATTAGACCGCAGGAGAATTCGAAATTCGAACTTTTTGGACCCAACAAAAGTCGAACAAAAAAAAATTTGAATTGAAAAAAGAAAAAGAATTAAGAAGGAGAAAGCGAGGATAACTTTATTCGGGTCCGGGGCAGTGTTGCCGATGATCCTCTAGATCATGATCCAAGATGATCTTGAAAATGTTCATTTTCGACTCAAATTTTGGAATGTTCTGGCAAAAATTATGAAATTTTCGACCGATTATCCAAAGAAAAATTGTTTTTTTCAAAAAAAAGTGAAAAACATTGATGTACATCCTTAAAAAAAGAAGCCCAAAAATTGCAAATTTTTCTTCGGTGACTATCGTGACTATCAACACTCTTCAAGACAAAGAAATTTCGTCAAAAAAATTAGTTTAAGCAAAAATTGACATTTTCATAATAAATTGAATGAAAAAGCGGGAGTTTTCTCCGGCGGCCCCTATGGGACCGCGAACTGCTTTTGTTATTTGTTTTATCGACCCCCTGGTACCCCAAAAGGCGGACGGATCTGGGATTTCGGCTTGGGGGGTATCTATGTCAAGGGTTTAACCACAAATTTTTTTAGGTGTCGGTGGCCCCGATCGGGGCCACCAAAGAATATTTTTAAAATCTAGGCCATTTTTCTTTAAAAAAATTGGTCATTTTTTGCACTTTATGGAAAAATCTAACTTATTTCTGGGGTGTTGGTGTCCGATTGGGGCCGCTGAAGAAAATTTTGAGATTTTTAGACCCTTTTCTAAAAATGATCAATTTTTCAACTTAATTTTCAATTTTTTCTTCCCTTTTCCTCCCCGAGCCCCTATGGATTTTTTTTTGATTTTTTTGGCTTACACTTACAATTCAATATGTTGAAGAAACACAATTGAAAACTGCTTTCTTAGCAGTAAGAAATTATTTTGAATTGAATTAATGTTACTAGTAATAGCGATTAATGTTTTCTCAAAAAGATGGATTTAAAAAAAATGTGAAAAAAAACAGAAAAAAAAATTTTGGATCATGATCCTGATGATCTGATCTGATCTGATCCTGATCCGAGGGGTCGGATCAGATCAGATCATTTTTGATGATCCAACCTCCAGGATCAGATCAGGATCAGATCATTTTGAAAAATGAGGATCATCGGCAACACTGGTCCGGGGTCAGAGAAATTAAGAAGATGATTAGAAAATGAAGGTGGAGAGAGAAAATTCAGAAGGAAAAAAATATTGGAAAGAAGCAAGGATGGAAAAGAGGATGAGCGAAGAATTTTCGTTCGTGTCGAAAAATAATTTTAAATTTTCTTTGAATCAAGTGTTATTTTTTAATGCAAAATGAAAATTGTAAACTAATTTACCGTAAAAATGATTTTTTTTTACCTGCAGGGGGAAGTATAAAAAACCTCTGAAACGAAAATCGAATTACAAAACGCAGACAACGAAACATCGGATAGTGCGGAATTCGGCTTTCGTATAAGTAATGTAGTTAACGCGGTCGTGGGCATACATAGTATTCTCTTTTCCTTCTGCCGCTTTACTCTCATGCTCTTTTTCTCTATCCTATGTTTCTCTCTCATTTTTTGCTTTCTTTTCATAATTAGAACTGATGAGAAAAATCTTTCTTTTCAGTCGCGTTTGCTAGTGCATTTCCTCGGCCAACTTCAGGGTAAAAAAAAATCATTTTCACTGTACTTAAAATCGGCGTAAAAATCCTGTAGAAATCAAATTTTATTTTCGGCGCTATGATTTTATGACGCGAAAACATTCCGTGTTAAATTATTGTTGCTTGTTTCTTTTTCCTCGATTTATCCATTTTTTGTGTTATTTTACAAGAAGGAAAATCATAGAAAAAAAAATTCGAAAGATCATAGAAAAGTCCATTTCTATCGAGGGACCATTTTAATTTTACCAACTTTGAGCTATTTTGAATTGAAGCGAATTCTTTTAAAATTAATGTTTAGAAAGAGTGAACATACAGAGAAAAAGAAAATCAGACAACTAAAGTTTTAACACATCCTGTACAATACAACCGGATGACGCGGATCGGCCAATTCAAATCCTTTTGATCGGCATTTCGCCAAACATTCCCGCCCCCTTTCGTCATTTCGTCCCTTTTGCTGAATCCGGCCCCTATTTAAACTCGCATTTTTCATCATTTCTTCAGTCATTGCCAGGGGTCGCAAGTTTTTTTTTCTGAGAATAAGCACTCATGACCCTAAAAATAAGCAGTTCGATGGGGCGATTTCCATAATCACAAAATTCACTAAAAATATCTTTTGAATAATAAAATAAGAAATTTTAAGGTAAAATGATGCAAATATGAATGAATTCTCTTGCAAAAAGTTAAAGATTTTTTTCGCTGACCTTATTTTCTGATAGGGCGGCGGTCCCGATAGGGGCCGCCGAAGAAAATTTTCGGTCATTTTCTTAAGAAAATTGATCATTTTCGACGCCGGAAAATTTTTTTAATATTTAGACCTTTTCTGGAAAAATTGACCAATTTTTTTAGATATTTTTCTTTAGAAATTTGAACATTTTTCTGGAATTATAGGGACATTTTTGAAAAAAATTAGTCAATCGGTCAAAAATAATCACTTGCTTAGAAATAAGCACTTTTTATTTTTATAAGCAGGATAGCCCTCAAAATAAGCACTTTTCTTAGAAATAAGCAGACTTGCGACTCCTGGTCATTGCGACATTTACATTACTTAATTGTTGAGTGTGCATAAACCTACATCTATTTTTTGTGTCATCGATCGGATCCAAACAGGATTCCGCATTTCTTTTCACAAATACATCTCATTCGAACTTTTCCTCGGTTTGCTCTAGTTCGACCCAATTATAAGACTTTTATTCAGACTTTCCCTCTTTTTCCCGATACCTAATCCCAAGGTAGAATTCATCAACTCAAGCTTCCGCGTCATAATCACGAGAAATAAAAATATAAATTTTAATAGATTTTTTGCGCTGATTTTAACTAACTCAAATCTCTTTTTTTTTGAGTTTTGACAATACTGTACTTGTTAAAGTTTTTTTAAAAAACTGTACTTTTTTAGGGAGTGCATTTTTGGTTCTGGCTCGAAAACCCGGTAAATCCCGATTGTCGCAGAACGGGTACTGCGATTTGGCAAGATGCCGCAAAAAAAGGGAGGAGGTCGATGGAAGGTCCAATGACGGGGGGGGGCATGAAAGATGGGCTCAGTCGGAGATAAAGAACCCGAGTAGAAAGTCCCGAACCCAGAGGGAAAGGGACATAGGTGTAAGATGAACGAATGAATGAAGATGGAAATTAACAAGAGTTCAGGCAAGAAACTCGCCAGAACTGTAGAACGATCGGGAATGGGGCTGAGGAAGGAGCCCTTTAGACCTAGATCTTAGGGCAAAGTAGAAAGGTCGGAATTCAGATTCGAAACCCGGAAGATTCCGCCGGAAAATCCCTCTGGAAAGGACGGGATGGAAAGAGAGGAAGGAACGCTGAGAAGTTCAAGGATTAAAGGAAAGAACGACTCGAAGATGAGACGACCCTAACCCTAAGTTAGGGTCGGAAATGAATGTCACCGAAAGACCCAAGGGGGATTAGCCCCCTAGGGGGGAAGAACGGGGAAGAAAAGCCTGTTAGATTAATAAATTCTTTATTCCGCGAATGACGATTAAATTGTGAAAGAATAAAGTTGAAGAATACAACTGAACGAATGGAAGTGAAAGTGATATGGCGGAAGGGGCGGAGATACATCCCCGAAGGGATGAGTCAGACAAATTAACATTATTACATGAGAACGAAGGTGGAGATCCTCGAAGCGAAGGATCAAAAAAAAAGAAGGATCGCTCGAAGCGAAGGATCAAAAGTTTAAAATGTCTGGGAAATGAAGAGAAAGGGCATAGAAAGGGGGACACCCCAGGGGGGAGGTGACAGAGAACGAGGGATATTGATTATTCGGTTAGGGAGGGAGGTATAGGTCCGATCATACACTGGCATTTCGCAGAATGGCACTACCCATTCTGCGACACCGGTTTTTTTAAACTGGAACTGGGACTTTGGTCCCTCGGTGACCTCGATAGCAGAAGATTTTAAAAAGTTCATAAAAAAATCAGAGAGTTGAGAAAAAACTGGAACAAAAACAAAAAAATACTAATTTTTCGAGCTCCACAAGATAGGGCATATAAAATGGCAATAATATTCCTTGAGAAACGCTTTGAACAAGAGATTTTCTGCAGCAAATTTCTTATTGTGATCCGCTACAGTAAAAGTGAATGCACAGAGAAAAAAGAAAATCAGACAGGAATATATTTTAGTTCAACATGGATGCGCGTCATAAAATCGCGGAGCTAAAATAAAATTAGCGATTCTCAGGATTATTTGCGCTGATTATAGGCAAAATGTTCTCAAAATTTTTTCCCTTCGAGAAGTTGAAAAATTCTGATGAGTTATGATGTTCTGATTGGGGTTTTCTGGTATTTGTCTCAGAATTCTGGTGATTTTTGGAGCTTAACGGAAACTTGACAAAATTTGCTACCTATCTACATAAAGTTTATGTAGAAAATCACAGTGTAAGCATACTTAATTCGATATGACATTTTGATGCAATACGTACAACTGTGACAGGATCACATTTGTGAACAGGGATCACAAATTACCCTGGAATTAGCCATGTTTTTTATTTTTGTTGATTTGAGAGCAAAAGTTGAAAAATGACCAAATTTCTTAACAAAATCGTGCCAAAATTCAAAATTTTCTCCGGCGGCCCTATCGGGGCCGCCGACATCTCCATTATAACAGTGAATTAAAAAAACTGAACAATTTTCTTATGAAAAAGGCTTAAATTTTTAAAAGTTTCTCCGGCGACCCTTATCAGGGCCGCCGGCGCCGTCCGTACAATGTTAGTTCTTAAAAATTAATGGTAAAAAAGTAATCAAATTTCTTAAAGGAAAGAGCTGAAATTCTCAAAATTTTCTCCGCCGGCCCCAATCGGGACCGGCGCCACTACCCCTCCAAGAAAATAAATTCACTTTAAAAATACAAACAAAAATGATCAATTTTCTTAAGAGGAGAGCCTAAATTTTCTAAAATTTTCTCCGGCGGCCTCTAACGGGGCCGCCGCCACCCCTTCAGAAAATGAATTCCTTTTTAAAAACGAGCTTTTGGCATTGGATAAAGTGCAGGAAAATATGAACGACAGTAATAAACATTATTTTAGAAATTTTTGTAGTCTAAAAAAAGTTGCCATGTAAAGGCCATGTTTTTTGGAAAATTTTGCCATGTAAATGCCATGTTTTTCAGGCAGTTTGCCATGTTTTTCGAGAAATGAGTTGTGATCCCTGATTGTGAACTCAATATTTTTTTAATTTATATTTTCTGAATTTTTCATCGAAGAAAAAGCTAATATATGACAAAATTATTAGAAAACTCCAAAATTAATTGAATTTTCCTCTCATTGGTGAAAACTATCTAGAAAAAACCAAATTATTTTTGGTTATGAAACTTGGTATGAAACCCCTAGAAAATATAGCTAAATTTGTCAGGGAAAAATTGAAAAATTTTCCAGCAAGAGGTAAAACTTATTAGCTAAGTAGTACTGAAGATATTGTTTAAACCAAAAAATGTATTTATTGGTATTTGATGCCCTTTGAAAATTTACTGCACAATGTGGCACGCACAAAAAATCGATTTTACATCATCCGTTCGAACATCGACGCGAACAAATCCCGGCCAATTCCTCCTCCCATCTTCACCTTGGTCATCTGATAGGCTTCTTCATCCATCTTGTTGGCCATCTGCTTCTTGGACATGAGGCCGAACAGTTTCGTCATTTTCAGTTGAATGAGTGGCGTGAACCTGTAGATCAATGGCTGGCCTACACTTGCGAGACTCTCCTGCAAAATTCAGCAGTTTAGATCCCAAAATTTGTATGCCTGATAACTAGGGATGTGATTTATATGCGCAAAATTTTCCCAAATATACGCATAAAATATGCGCAAAATATACTCAAAATTTTGACTAAATATGACCTAAAAATGAATTTTTTTGCTCTAAAATCGTAATAAACTATTTTTAAAGCGAATTTAAGCATAATTAAGGTACTTTAAGGTTAAAATTAAAGTTTGATAGCTTTTTTACAATTTTGACTTTTTTCATACCTTTTTGAAGCTTTTTTGAAAAAATAATGGGTTTTCTTGAAAAATTTGAACATTTTTCTTTGAAAATTATAAATATTTAGCTATTCTGGAATTTTATAAAAACACCAAAAAACTCAAAAAAAATCCGAAAATTTCAAAAAAAAAATTCCAAGAGATGCTTAAAGATCCCAAAATATGCGCAAAATTTGCCCAAAATGACCAAAAAATGCTCAAATATGCGCATAAAAGCGAAATATGCAAAATATGCATAAAAAGTCGAAAATATGCAAAAATATGCAGTTAGAAATCCATGATAGAGCGTTCAAAACATGCTAAAAACGTGTTTTACGTGATTTTCAGGCCGTTCTGAGCCCACAAAAAAATATGCATTTGCATATAAATCACATCCCTACTGATAACTCGACCATTGCTGATAGTTCCCAAGCGTAATAACTCGGCTTTCAGACACAAAATACTCTTGCTGTCAAAAATAGAGCATCATATAAGCTACAAAATGAGCCCTACCAAGAAAATCGCGCGTATTGGCCAAATTCTGGTACGAGTGATTTTATCTTGGCCATAACTATTTGGGCCAATTCAGATGGAGTAGGCTCATTTTGTATTTGACGCTCTAGCTTTTGAAAAAGGGCATTTTGTCTATGCAGATCATGTATAAGCCGAGTTATTATGCTTGGGATCAGTCGGAGGCAGGGACGTAGCCTGGATTTGGGCTTGGAGGGGGAAATCACACCTAACCTCGGGGGAATGGGTCTCAAAATTTCGAAAAATTTTGGCAATTTTTAAAGGAAATCGGTAAAATTTAGCTCAGAATTTTCAAAAAATTTTCTTTAAAAAATTTCAACAGGGGGACCCTTTTGATTTTTTTGTCTTGGCGGCTTGGGGGGGGTAGTTCCCCCCTTTCCCCTCCCCTGGCTGGGATCAAGTTGCTAATGGTCGAGTGGTCTGGACCGGTGCAGCTTAATAATCCCAAGCATTTTAGATCCCAACAATCAAAAAAAATTTTTAAGTTTGCTAGGCCAAGCTATAAGACGAATATATGTAGAATTTTATGCTTTATTTTGGCCTGAAGTTTGGGTTTTTTGACGACACGTGCTATAACTCACGCACCGTACTTTTCACGAGTTTCTAAAACGTGACTACGTTATACTAATACGTTTTCGCAACGACTACCGGTAGAAGTTTCTCAAAAAGTCGATTTCTTGTAAAAAAAATGCACCTGAAAACATTCAACGGCCTTTTCAAATTGGCCCAAATGTTGATGCGCCATTGCCAACATCATCAGCGGATGAACCAAATGCACTCGGTGCTCTGTGCGTTTGGCGCTGTCGTAAGTCAATCGCAGTTGCGACACCAATTGTTGCAGCTCATCCAACCACACCATGGGCTCCTTCAAAATGGAGGGCCTAAATGCAAAAATAAAAAAATTTAAAACATTTCCAATAAAATCATTGTAAAAATTGTTGAATGGATTTTGAAAAAAAATTTAATTTATTAGTCATAATTGTTTACATTTTGTAGTTTCATTGTTTTTTTCTTTCAAAAATTCAAATTTTAATTGATTTATTATAAAATTCTGTATAATTTCAGAAAAAAATACTTAAATGAGCATTTTTGGTAACAAAAATATTCGAATGCGTCCCTTTATTATAAATAGGAGAAATCAAATTTGTGGAGTGAGTCTAATAACTCATTCGAGTCCATAGTGAAAAAAGAAGTTATGGCCAATAATTTGTGTATGGAATTTCCAATTACTAGTATATGGAAATCCATATTTTTCCTGCTCATTCAGAATGGAAAAGCACGTAAAAACGCATTCGATTTTTCTATAATCAATTTTTCGACCATATTTTGCCATTTTTATGAAAATTCCTAAAGAAAAAAATGAAACATTTTTGGCTTAACAAAAAATTTTTCTCAAATTTTTGAAAATTTAGATTTTTAAAATTTTTAATTTCTTCGTAATGACTAATGATGTTTTAAAAGACAATTTCGCCGAATTTTTTAATATATTGGTAACCTCACTAATAATTAATTCTGGAGAAATTGAGAAGATTCTCACATGATTTTGTTGCATTCCTTCATGAGTTCTTCACGCCGTTTTTCTCCAGCCGGATCCGCACCATCCAATTTGCACAACAGGCACTGGCACGTAAACTTCCATTTTTCAAGTATTTGTCGACGATTTGTATAAAAATCGATGGGATCCAGATAGCTAAAAGCAAGATTGCATTATTTATGCGAAATTTCCGAAGATTTTGGGAACTTTATTGGAACTTCGCGAGATGGAGTAAGAAGTACGAAAAAAACGAAAAATTCTAAAATTCTTAAGGAAAACAAAATAGTTCCAATATGTCTGGTAACTCCTAGTTGGAGCGTCGGCACTCTATTTTTAATCTAAATTTAGGGTTTTATAGGCATTATAGGCAAGTTTTGAACAGAGAGAATATCAAAAATTTTCAGGAATAAGGAAGAGAAGAGACGAGCAAAAAATAAGGATTTCACTGAGGAAATTCGCCAAAATATACTTTTGAAAATTGGGGAAAAAAATCGAAAGAATATATATTGTAACAGTGGTGTATTTAGGGGGCAGGGGCGTAACAAGGGGGGC
>LDKF01001420.1:4305-16413 GCA_001026735.1 Rotylenchulus reniformis
GAGCCCGACCACATTGGCCACTTTTTTAACGACACAGCATCTTGATGTTGTGCGAGTCGAGGGAAAGAGAAAGCAATCGGTAGGGAAATCGTTCAAATATATTTTTACAAATCAAATAAAAATTTGCAAGCAGAAGCAATTACTAGGATAATGGAAAATATAGTCATAACATCTAGACTAAAAAGACGAAATATGGACCAAATCATGGACAAAAATTGATTAAATTTCATTTAAAATAAGCTCACAGGTAATTTACAAAATGCAAAAAATAATTAGTTCTATGTATTTAAAAAACGGGCTCAGTAAAACGGGCTCAGGGGGGTCAATTACAGGGTGAATAATTGCAGGGAAAAGGAAATAAATGGAAAACACGCGGGATCAATAGTCATCAATTTTGCATTCCTTTTTGGCGCGCTTCCGCCAAAAGTTTTAAGTTTATTTTTCTAATTTTTTCTTGACCATTTTTAGAATTTTATTTTATATGTAATTTTATCATTCGATTCCAATTTCCGTTTGGGAACGGGGGGAGAATTCCCGGGTTTTTTGGGTCCATCCCCGTTCCCGATCTCTCGATTGGCTCTTCCTCTGCAAATCCCCGTCCCCGATTTTCCAAATCCCCGTCCCCTTCTTTTAAACAACTCTCTATCATTCCGATTCTGGGAATTTATTAAGGGAAACAAAATTTAAGATGATCATTTGGGTCAAATTTAAGATGATCATTTGGGCGATCAGCATTACCGGTGTCATCCTTGTCCTGGGCGTCATTTGTGGTGTGGTCTTGAAGAAAAAGATGAAATGGAGCTATTTTTGGCAAATCAATTGATTGAATATCTGTATTTTTACCAGCTTAAAAATCTTATATTTTACTTGAATAAATATGGAAATTAAATTCGTAATTCAGCTTATTAGTCCAAAACCCAAAGATGAAGCACATTACTGTAAAATAGAAAATTTGACACGTAAAATTACAGCCAAATTTCCAATAATCTTTTCATGTTTTAAAAAAATATAAATGAAATCTAAATTTTTGCTTGCACCTTTTTAAGTAAGGGGGGGGGGGCTTGATCCCGGGAATTTTATTTATCTGTTTAGAATGATTTATTAACAGCAGATTATTATAATGGCCAACATTTTAGGTATCTTTATATATATTCAAATCTTTATTTTTGTTATATATTGATTTTTAAACATATTGGTTATACCAGGGTTCGGATTTATCAGAAATGTTCTGATTTTGTGGGTCCAAACGGACAAAATAAAAATATTCTGATTTGTCAAATTTGTTCTGATTTTTTTTTATTTTATTTTTTTTGGAATGTTCGGCCAAATGGACAGACACCCGAAAGTCCTTCATTTATTCCCAACTTTATGATGTACTTAATTCAACCCCCACATTGCTCAAAAAGATTATGGAGCATAACAAATACAATATTTAATTTAAAATTAAACGAATAAATTGATTTTTCATGATTTGGAAGCAAAATATAAAATGTTCTGATTTTTGACCATGAAATTTGATTTTTTGAGCCAAATGTTCTAATTTTGAAAAATTTCAGATCCGGCTCCTGGTTTATACACAAGGCATATCCATTTCATACTTCGGCAAGGGAGCTAGAGGGTTGCGATTGCGAGCGAAGTGGGGTCGTGAGGGGGGGGGGTCGGGGATCAGCCAACTGGATACCAAACCATCTCGATACCCGGTATCGAGATGGTTTTGCCATCTCGATACCATCCATACCAGCTCGATACCAATCATACCACTTCGATACCACCCATACCATCTCGATATCACCTATGCCATCTCGATACCGCCTATGAATATATGGTGACTTTACATAGTGACCCGGCTATCTATGGCAATCATCGAGATTTAGGCAAATCCAAGGTTCAATAGGTTCGGAATGAAGATTATTAGTATTTTGATTATGGATTCTAGATTCGATTCTTGTACTGTTGGGCTCGCCGAAGGCGCCAACAGTAAAAAACTATATGAAAAAACTAATAATGCTTCAGTACTAAACTATTGAACCAGAGTAACCCTATTTGAATGAATGTTAATTAGCAATTTTTGATCACATTACTTTAGTTATTAACTTAATAACTAGAATGTTAATTAGCAATTTTTGATCACATTACTTTAGTTATTAACTTGAAGATTATAAATATAAAATAAAAATTATTTTTTATTAGTGGTATCGAGTTGGTAGGGTCGGTATCGAGATGGTTTGGTATCGAGATGGTAGGCGGTCGGGGGGGGGGGGGGGNGGGGGTCGCGGGTGGAAGGACACGACCACTCGAGGAAAAGCATAAAGTCAAAGAGAGAACAGAGGTGCCAAATGACACCGAATAATCGTTTCAAAATTTTCTAAGCCCAATAAGGAAGTTTATAGTAGTTTCGTTTTTCCCGACAAATTATAAATTCGAATTTCATTGAAAAGTCGAGATTTCCAACCGGCTTGTTATATATCTTGTAGCTTAAATCGGAGCAATACATGGAGAACGAATGGGTTGAAGTTATAAACTGAACCGTTTAAGTATCAAAACATTTGTTTGATCCGAACATGATCAGAATATTTTTAGCAGTTTTATTAGGTTCAGTTGATTTTTTGATCATGTTCTCAGATCAAACAAATATGTTTAAATTTTCTGAACATATTCTAAACATTCCAAATAAATGACTTGGATGTTTTATGTTCTTTTTTAGTTTTTTTTGGCTAGCTTGGGTTAATGAAAAAGTATAAAGTTGTTTAATACTTTTTCTATGCAAGAGGATAAATTGTCCTGCTGGTACACTACCTATTCTACCTATTTCTCGCTCTCTATCTAGTACATATGTATGTGCAATAAAACTCATATGCCATACATTACAGGGTGTCTAAACAGCCGCATTTATGCGGCATTTGCCGCATTTTTGCCCTCTCTGCCGCATTTTTGCCCATTGCCGCATTTTGCCGCATTTTTGGATTTTTGTAAATTTAATCAAAAAATAACCAATTTTCTTAAGAAGAGGATCCCAAATCCCAAAATTTTTCTCCGGCGGCCCCTATCGGCCTATCGGGGCCGCCGGCACCCCATAAATTAAATTTTCTTCAAAAAATATCTTAAAAATTGACCATTTTTTCTTCAGAAAAGATCCATATCTAAATAGTTAAAATTTTCTCCGGCATCGTTTCTAACAACTAAAAATGATCAATTTTCTTAAGCAAATGGTTGAAAATTCTCAAAATTTTTCTCCCCATGGGGACCGCCGGCACCCTCTCATCCGTAGAAAATTTTTTGTAAAAAAGCGGAGGTCCGCGAAAAGACATATTTTTAAGTGGATCTTTGTTTTTTTTGTGAATCGACTTTCTGGAAATCAATCAGCGGAATCAAATGAAAATCAAATTACTCAACAGTATAATTTTGTTTGCTTTTTTTAAAGGTTTATTTTATAACTATGCCGCATTTTTTGCCGCATTTTTCATCAAAATTGTCGCATTTTTGCCGCATTTTTAGACCGAAAATAAGCAAAAGCCGCATTTTAGTGGTTTGGATCTAGACATCCTGCATACATATGACAAATCGGGTTAATTTTAATCCATGAATAACCAAGTAAAAACCTTCTATTCTAAATTTGCATTTTAAACGAATCTTTTGATTCATTTGTTTTCATGTCAATTAAAATTATTCTTTGAATATGGAGTTCTGAATTCTTAAACCATTCTTTAAAATGGTCGAAATAGTAAATAATATATACATTTTTTTATTGGGGGAAAGATAAAAATCACTTCCAAACTGCACAACTATCCAATAGTCTAAAAATACTATTAGACAAAATCCACCTCTTTTATAGAGGGAAATTTATTTAAATAAAACTCTGCGTGAGAGAATAATCCGGATCCGGATTAATCCGGATAATGGCCTCTTTTAAGAAGAAATTTAAAAGCAATCAATCAGCAATCAGTCACTACCATTATTGATCATGTTGATTATGTATTAGGAAAAACTACAAAAAACAAATGAGCAAAATCGTCAATTTTTTAGCATGAATGGATTTCTAATTACCTATTTTTTTTTATTTTACCACAGTAATATAGCAAATTTTTTAGCGACCTAGTACCAAGCATATTCACGTCCCAAACTACCTAGGTAACTTTTTTCAAACATAATTAAGTAATTAAATCGCGGCATGGCTTGAATTCTAATCTATCCATTTTAATTTTATCAATTTATTCTAGAAGGGAAATAAAGCCGCCACAATGACCACCCCATATATTGGCAGCAAGATTAGTTTGATTTCGAAGCTGGACATCAGGTTTTGGAGGCAGACTGTTAAACCAAATTGGAACTGTTTTTCAGATATGAGGGCATTCTGTTTTCGGTGGACCCGGTCCAGTCGACCATTGCTTTGTCACAAGGTTTTGGCAAATCACAGAAATGGCATTCATAAAGACTTATAATTTTGCTGAATTTATTCCCTCCTTTTGCCGAGAATTGATCTTTGAAAGCAAAGTTTTTGGCCAAAATTTTGCATACTTACTAACAGGATATTGAACACCCAAGAATCGGCAGCAATTAGGCCGTCTTTTTATTATTTACCATCAAAATAATAAAATCTTGGTGTTGCTTGAAATCCATAGAACATTGTCAATATAGTTCGCTTGTAATATCAGTAGGCGATAAGGAACTAAATAAAAACTATATGATCTGGATTCTGCTATAGGGAACGATATGGTCTGAACTATAGGGTCTGAATCATAAAAAATCTCGTAATTAAAAAAATAAAATAAAAATTATTCTATAACTAGTGGCCATATGGTCGTATTTTTTATTTCTTTTCACGAGTGGCATCGTCCATGCATATTACATGTTTGGACATGCTGTGCCAAGATAACCAAGATATGTGAAAAGTTAAAAGCTAAACAAAATTAAGCAAAAAAAAAACTGAAGGACTATTTAATCATGCATGCCCAAACTTATGGAATAGAACAAAATGAACCATTAAATTCATGTTTGGCTATCCCGGGATATATGTAGTTGCCTGTTGTATTAGCAATTCCGAAAAATCTGACCATTTCCTTTCCCAACAAATTCCATTATCAAAATCAAATGCAAAATTTAAAAAATACCAATTGGTGCAAAGTAATAGTGAATAATTAATACATCTTTTTTAAGTGCAATCATTTGGCACGGAAGATCGACCCGCTCCTGTGCCAGTTCCGGTAAATTTTTTCCTCAAATTCTATAAATCCAATAATGCGATGTTCAGGCTCGACCAGAAATCTACGAGTTCATCATCTTCAAAGCGAGTGACATCAAGGATTTGATAGGTTTTTGGGGCGAAATTTGTTTGGATAAAAATTACGATGTTCAGTTTGTGAAACTCCGGCGAAAGCGCCGAGTATGGCAGATGACATCACATATGATCCTGGTATGATTTTATTAATTAGAAACCTTGAACAAAGTAGAAAATTCTTGATTTGTATCCCTCCCAACGTCTTTGTTTTGATCATAACCAGTGTTGTCCTGATCCACCAAATTATGATCTGATCCATGATCTGATCCTGATCTGATCTGATCTGATCCAGGCTCCTGGATCAGATCAGGATCAGATAATTTTTGAAATCCCAGGATCAGATCAGATCATTTTTGATGATCCAGCACCCTGGATCAGGATCAGATCATTTCCGAAAAAGGTGGATCAGGGACAACACTGATCATAACTCAGTTCAGAAGCAATCTAGAGTTTAACTTTTGGTGGCAAATGATAGAGCTGAATGTTTACTATAAATATCTATGCGAAAAACATCATCCGAATTGGCCAATTGCGAAAACGTTATGGCCATATCTTGGTCAAAATCGTGTGGTTTTGTGACGAAATCTGGCCAAAACTTTTTTCGCACTTGGCCAATTAAGAAAATTCTTTCTACATATTTCTAATAAACATATAGCTCTATCTATTGACACCAAGATCAAAATTCTAGGTAGATTCTGAGCTGAGTTATGATCAAAACAAGGTCGTTGGGGGTGAGTCGTCCGGCGGGGGTCGGTATCCAACATCCCAAAATAAGCAAGCCATAAAACATGATAAAGCAGTTTTTGACATGATCCCCTCATTTTTGCCAATTTAAAGTCATTTTGAGACTAGAAATTTAGAAATCTTATTATACTTATGGGTTCTATGCCATTGGGCCAAATCACCAATGAAGCAGTTAAAAAACTCAAAATCTAAAAATGTTCATAAAAATTTATGACCTTTTTCGGCTTTGGTAGCTTGCCAGATATCTGCAAAATTTTCATGATTTTTTAGGAAAATTTCAATTGGTGATTTGGGGGGGGGGCTAATGACTTATTAATTGATTTAGAATATAATATATTTCGTAAAATGTTATTTGAAGATAGAACCCTCTTGTGGGGATCCATCCCATAAGGAATTCCTGGAATCTTTTACTTACCTATTAAGCGATTGTTTCTGTGTCCAAGCCGCCAGAACCACAAATGCAACCCATTGGCGAGCAACAGAGACAGAGCGACGAGAAAAGCCAAGAATGTAAACGAATGTTGTTTAATATTTAAAATAAGCATCCGGGTAAAAGGATCAAATATGTCTGTCTATATCAATAATCAACTAAATTGGAGAGATAGAATCACTCTTGTGATGGGCAGATTTTTCTGTTCTAATTCTTAAGGCACATCCTACTTTGATCCAGAATCTTGAGTTTGAGCCTTAGGGATTTGATAGTCCAGTGGGCCGGACAATTGGGCACTCGGATAATGAGCACCAGAAAAGTGGACAATTGGACAAAAAAATAAGGGGCTTTATGTAGGTGCCAAAAAATCTCCATTTTTGAGACGCATAAACCGTAGAAATCGGTTTATGAGTTCTCATAGCGAGTTGCGCCGACCATAGGGGCTTTCACTTCCAGTCCGGCGCCGTCGGCCCTAAACATTTTTTTTAAATCTGCGACTTGGGCGCTAAAAATTTAAGACGGCGTCTTCGATGCCAAGTGCCATATTTTTGGTGTCCAATTTTTTTGGTGTTTCGGTGACCATTTCATCCAATTGTCCGGATACCGGATAAAGTGGGCGAAATAAATTATTTAGTTGGCTTAATCAAACCACCGATCGTTAAGCACCGTCTCCGCAACAAAAGCACCACACGACGGCACCACCCCACTATTCGCCGCCTCCTCCTCCCGCCGTTTTTGCGGCACCTCCGCCACAACCGCAATCCTATCGTTCAGCAGTGACAGGTAAGCAAAATAGAGATCACAAAATCATAGCTATACACAAGTCGAAATGGGTTTTATTATCCCAACTCTTACAAGCGGACCAAATTGCGCATTCCAATTATCTTATATATTCCTACCAAAGAAGAATGATTTTTAATAAATAATGCCCTTCATAAATGGCCAGATTGGCAATGACGGTCAAAATTTGGCCATAATAATCAAATTGCACCCAAATATTCAAATAGGTCCAATAGTCAATTTGGTCTAGGTATAGATCAAGTTGGCCCAATGATCAAATTGGTGTAAATGATCAAATGGTTAGAAATGGCCCCAATTGATACTACAAAAATTTCGCCTACACGTTTAGGAAACTAACTTCTAAACTTAGGCGCCTGGAACTAAGTTTTGGAACTACATTGCTGGACCTACCTAACATTTTCGGTTATCTAATTTTGGGCGCCAAGGCCTAGAAGTTAGTTTTGGGTAAGCCATAAAGATTAAGCCAAATGTGCTTAAAGTTAGTTTCCTAGAGGTGTAGGCAAAAATTTTTTTAGGCGAAATAAAGGTTAAGCGATCAAATTAGCCTAAATGATCAGATTGGTCTAATAGTCAAAATGGAAATGGTCAAGATCAAAATAGGCAGAAATTATCAAAAAAAAATTTCCAGATTTTTAAAGTATTATAGGTGCCCAATCCCTCAAGTCTCTTATATCCAGAATTGGTATTTTTTGAAAAAATAAAATTTGATTAAAACCCATTTATTTTTTAAAGGAGGTGCTGGTGGTGGTCAGCAAGGAGGCGGGCTGTCCGGTGGATTTGGACAACGCATGCAACGTTCCTACTACAACCGCGGACTTGGCGCCACCCAAAACCAACAACAAATGCCACCGGCCAATGCCAATTACCAATACCAACAAAATCAGCAACAGAATCGCCAATACTTTCCGCGCAATCAGCAGCAGCAACAGCACGAGTACCAATACCAAGGTTGGGAAGGAAATTAAATGCATTAAAAAAAGAAAAAGGTTTTCAATTTTCGTCCTCATATTGTATTTGCGATTATTGAGAGGTACTCTTGGGTCTATCAAAAATTCGAAAACTTTCCCGCCAGGAAATTTCTAAAGACAGCTTTTGCTAAAAACTAAAATTAGTAAGAAAATCCTAAATGGGCATAAAAAAGTTTCTTGAGTGTGACCGAACCCCCTGCTAGTCCGGATCCACTCCGGAAAACTCGATTTTGTCCCGATTTTTAATTTTAACCCTAATAGATTTTTTGATTCATACAAAAATTTAATAAGCTTTAAAATTTTTTAGGTGTTTAGAAGACCATTTGGACAATTTTTTGAAAACAATTTTATGAAAATTGTGATTAAACTGCAACTTATCTTTAATTCCTTATTCATCCTCTTCGTATGGTTCGTCAGAAAAAAGCACTTTTCAGTGATGGACACACTCAAATTTAGGCCAAAACCGTCGCGGTGGTGGACCGCCAAATCGCCAACCACAGCAACACAATTATCGCCAGATGCAACCCCCACAACGACCGCGCTTTGATGGCGACTTTGACTTTGAGAAGGCCAACGAACAATTCCAGCACTCCATCGGGGACATTGGCGAAAAGTTGGCCGCGGTCGGGTTGAATGGTAAAATTACATTTTTTATGAAAACTCTGTTTTTTGTGAAATGGAAAACTTACTGGAAAACTTATTTTCCAAATAAAATAGGTACAAACAAAAATTAACAGAAAAATTGCTATAATCGGAATCCAGATGAGTCGCACCCCGACAACTCATCCTATGAATTTTCATAAGCATAGTAAATCAGTTTAGATAAGAATCAGGAAATAAATGGATTTCGTCCCAAGAGATGGAGTGCATATCTAAAATTATCTGTAAAAATATAAGCTCATGCGAGACTGTTTCAAAAAAATGTAATATAATCACATGTATTAGATATATAATAGTTCAATTTTTTTCTAGCCACATTTTCTAAATGGGCCAATTCGGTTAAGTTTAGACTCATTGATAGATTTTTTTTGCTTTTCTTTTGACAATTGGATCGTTTTTCTAAATTAAATCAAGGCCGAGTTATTACGCTTGGGAGCATTCATGGTAACTAAATTAGCTTGGAATGAAATAAAGGTATTTAGTCACAAGAACAAGTTGTCGGAGTTATTCAATTCATTAAGGAATTTATCTCTTTTGGAACCATTGAGCTTATTAGTTTCATTTTAATTAAAATTTACTCTATTTATGACATCAAAATTGTCTCTTTGCTAGAAAGATACTTCTCAAGTCTTAAATAAAAAAATCATTTGTGTCTTATAGAAAAGCCGATACTTTAGAAGAACGCAAATCGTCCTCGGTGCAAGGCAGCAATAGTGCTAGTGCCCGGGAGTCGGAAGAGCGCAGTGTGTCGAGCGACAAAGTGGTCGCCGGCAACAACAAGACGAGTTCCAATGCGCCGAACAAAAAGGGCACCGAAAACTTTTACGACAAAACCAAGTCCTTCTTCGACAAGTGCGTTAGATTTTTTCAGAAAATTTTGCAATTATTATTTTAAGCATTTCTTGTGACGCTCTTGAACGGGAGGAAGGGTCTGATCAAAAATGAAAAATAAATTACAATTTTTATGATTAAGGAAGGACAACCGAATCGACTGGAAAAAGGAGGTAACAAATTTTGACGCTCATCATCAAACTGATTTTTTAATTATTATATTTTTTTGAGATTTTTGTGAATTATTATGGGTTAACTTCTTATAATTGGCCGAAATTAGATGCAGTGATTTGGAAATTCCTTACAAAAATTTTGTAGTTGGGGCAGGGATCGGATCTGTCCTTATTTATAAGGATTGTCCTTATTTTGAGGGGTCCCAATCTTATAAAAATAAAATGTCCTTATTTGTAAGATTTGTCCTTATTTTGGACCCGAGTCCTTATTTATCCCTTATTTTGTCCTTATTTTTGGGATTTTGGAAATTTTTATTTAAAAAGTGACCAAATTTCAAGAGAAAATCCGGTCTAAATTTTCAAAATTTTCTCCGGCGGCCCCTATCGGGACCGCCGACTCCCTACACTATGAAATTTTTCAAAAAAAACCAAGCGTGGAAAAAGTTTTTCATTTGTTCGGCCCACTGGACAGGCACCCGAAATTCCTTCATTTATGATCTCGATTTGTTCCCAGTTTTATGAATTGCTCATTTCAACCCCCAAATTGCTCAAATTGATTATGAGTGGCGAGAAATACGATTTTTGATTCATTATTTCTGAATTTCAAGTGGTATAAAAACATTTTTTTGAAGCGTCCTTATTTTTGTTTATTTTAGTAATGAAAATCCTTATTTTTTGATCTTGACGTCCTTATTTTGAAAATTTTTCGATCAGAACCCTGAGTTGGGGGAGCTTTTAGTATGCCGATTTTATCATATTTGGTTACCACAATTGCTGAAAAAATAGCGTAAAGTTTAGGTGGATCCAACCAAACTTGTGGGTTTAGGTTTTCCAAAAATAAACCTTAGCCCTTTGAAAATAGTATCTAAAAATGCCTTACACTTAATTTGACAATTTTAGCGAATTACGAACCAAGAGACCTTCGGACAAACGGTGAGTTCTTACATAGGCTAAATTTTTATTTAATTTTTTTTCTCTTCCAGGCCGTCCATTCAATGCATTTTCGGCGTGGCGGAAGAGGTGGAGGCGGGGGCGGCGGCGGATACCACCGGGGCTATGGCGGCCAGCAACAATATTCGCAACGACCACAATACAACAACGGCAACAATGCCTTTGCGCGACAGCAACCGCCGCAACGCCAAGCGAACTACTAATAAGCCGATGAGGAGGATGAGATGGGGAGCAAAAAA
This sequence comes from Rotylenchulus reniformis, assembly GCA_001026735.1. Taxonomy (NCBI): domain Eukaryota; kingdom Metazoa; phylum Nematoda; class Chromadorea; order Rhabditida; family Hoplolaimidae; genus Rotylenchulus; species Rotylenchulus reniformis. Next base: position 15,378 of record LDKF01001420.1, read on the forward strand.
ATTGGGCAAAAATGAAGTTTTTTAATGTGAAGAGCTAGTTTTTCGTAATTTTCAAACCATAGGTCCATATTTTTCAATAAAAAATTCCACAAATTAACCCCACCCAAAGCAATATTCATAGCATCAAATGAGTAAAGCCGAATTTTCTCTGTCGAATAACGCCAAAATACATGAGATTAGATTTTTAAATCGGGAGAAAAAGCGAATTTTATTGAGGACCTCCATCAAAATTTATGGGTGGTCAAGTGGAAATGGTATGGCGTGACGGAAGGGAGAGTTCGAATCCACTAGAGGAAAATTATTTTTAGGAAGGGGGAACATTTTTCGGCATCAAAAACTATCCCTATAGAAATTATCTTAGGTGAGAATTTTTTTTTCTTAAAAAAATCTGAACCTAACCTTTATTTTAATTCGTTCCTTTTTTAAAATATTTTTAATTAACTAAGAAAAATAGCTCTTCACAATCTAACTTACACTATTATCATGTTTTTATGCCCTGCCTCGAAGTCAGAATTATTTACCAGCCCTTGGCCCCAAAATTGAGTTGTTCCTAATTTAATTACACATCCAATAATGAATTAAAAATTAACATTTATGTGCTGATGAAGGCTGAACGATGGATCATTATTACTGTTGTTTCTTGATAAACTTATATCTTATATGGAATAAAGGCTGGAAGCAACCTTTCTCTTTTATGCAGTGTTTCTATCTGTTCTTATTTGTAAGATTTGTTCTTATTTTGGACCCTTGTCCTTATTTTTGGATTTTTTAAAGAATTTATTCAAAAAATGACCGATTTTGTTAAGGAAAAAGGTCTAATTTTCAAAATTTTCTTAGACGGCCCCTGTCGGGACCGCCGGCATCCCTCAACACTGAAATTAATTTAAAATGATTCTAAAGCAAAAAAAAAAAGAATAAATTTCTTTAAATAAAAAGGCTTAAAGTGAGAAACCAAAAAATGATCAATTTTCATAGGCTTAAAGTGAGATAATAATAAAAAGGCTTAAAGTGAGAAACCAAAAAATGATCAATTTTC
>LDKF01001421.1:5031-18498 GCA_001026735.1 Rotylenchulus reniformis
TAAGAAGTTTAGCATGGTTTTTTGCCCTCTAAATGCTGATTGAACAAATCTTTCGCCTTTTCCGTTCGTTCTTTTCACGCTTAGCCCTTCAAAATTATTTTATTTACTCGAGCATGCGGGGATGGAATGAAATGTTCACTTCCCTTCCCCGTCGTTTTTGGATGCAAAAAAAAATGGATCGAACGCGAACCAAGGGGCGGCTGATCATCCGCGAATGCATTTTCGCGCGACAATTATGCTTAATTTACCATTTAACTTTCTTTTTTCAAGCATTACTTCCCTGTTCCTAATACTCAATATTTTAATAATTCATTAAAATTTAATTCCGATGCTTCCACTCTCCCTTTTGCCTACTTAGCAATGGTTTCGAGAGGTAAGATCAAGATCATAGGCGCTTATGGAAAACGGTGGTTTAGGAAATTAAACCTAAGCAAAACAATAAAAAGCTTTGAACATATCGATTAAGCTTATTTTCATAGGATAAACCAAAAAATTTAAAAAGGAACAACAAAATTTATACTGCTTCTCGGGGATAGGATACATTATAAAAAAAATAAATAATGAAAAAAGCAGGGTACATTATTTAAAATCACCGCTTTTCATAGAGCATCATAGTTACGAAATTCATGGAAATATTGGGGAATCTAAATTTTCATATTTATATGGGAATTTGATAAAATTAATTCTCTTCAGATTTGACATGTAAAGAAACAATGCCCCCACTGGACGACGGGGACCATGTGGTCGGTTTCTTTGGGGTTCCCCTCTGCTCTGATCCCCTTTTTCTTGAGATGGACATGCGTCGGGTTCGAAATGTTTTCACCGCCCAACAGCCCCTACTCAACAGCAACGGGAACTCGGCATTCTCACGATTTGGGTCCGTGACTGCCGCCGCCGCAAATTCAGGTCCGAGCGCAACAGCGCCAAGTAATGCACAGCAACAGATGAACCACACGACCACGGTGAGGGATGTGGTCACCAGGCACATCAGGAACAACAAGGCAAGTGAAGGGAAGATTTGTAATGGATTTAATAAAATAAAAATATTTAGTTGAATGCCGAGGCCCATTTGGCCGGATACCCGAAACTCGGGGGCATCCTCTCCTCAATTGGCCATCTTGGAGCATTGAACTCATCCTCGCGTCAGCAAGATACGTTGTTGCTGGTGGACCGACACCCAATTAATGTCCAGGGTAAGCAATTTTGCTAAAATTATAATGACAAATCAGAGGCGGGGCCTTACAGGGATAACAAGATTTGAGCACAGGGGGAGCAAGCAGGGGCCCTTTTCCCTCCCTTTATCCTCCTTTCCCCCTCCCATAAGCTACCGGTTACGTCCCTGCGGTAAATGATTAAATTCTGACTTTCATTTTTTCAGGTAACAATGGTTGTTTGCTAACAACGGGTGGACACCGATTCGACGATGGTGGGGGCGATGAACAGCGGCGTTACACCCTGATCTCGCCGTCCTCGACCTGTTCTTCCTCCTCGATTCCACCGACAACCTCCACAACTCTAAAATCTCCCAACAACAACCACACCCATTTCATTGCTTCGCCCCCTCAACACCAAATTACTACTCGACATGTGATCACATCTGCTAGTGCTCTCGATGGAGGGACGACTTATCTTATAAGGGCTGGCAACGCCATGGATGCTTTTGTCGCTCCACCGCTATTTGAGCAACAACAACATGTGCAGCACAACCATGTCCATGCAACGACGGCAAACAGTACAACAACCACAAAAACGCACTGGGCATTGCATCCGCCGCTCGGTGAGCACGGATCGAGCAACAATGCTTCCCCTTCATCGGCGACCTCTACCAATGTCCAACGCGGTTCTCAATCGCCGCAAAAGAACTGCAGAACAACCACAACTACACATGTCAGCCCTTATAAAACATCGGCGCCTGCGAATGATCATCACCATCGCACTTACTCGTCAGTCTTGCCGGCCCCAACTGCCTTTCATCCTCCCAATGCAACTCCCCGCACCCCTCCCATGCATCGTCAGCAGCAATCCCCGCAACACACCAGCCCGAGACCGACGATTTTGCGTAATTTCTCCGTGTGAAAATGGATGAAAATATACATTTTTATTTTGTTGAAGGGGGTAATGGTACAATACGCCGGCTGATGGATCGGGATCGACCAGCTTCGGTTTGTGGCCACGGCACGGAATCTTATGGCAATGGAATGAAGGGGAACTGTTTGGAAAAGAGGGAGTCCATGACGATGTTTGGAGGTGATGAATCGCCAAGAAAACGGCAGCGAAAACAACATTTTGACAGCAGCCAATTGGTGCCCGACAAACTCAGGGTATGAATTTTTCACTGAAAAATTTTAATTTTTAATAAAATTTGAGATATAACCTATAGTAAGTAACAATATAACTTGCTGACAATGCGATTAGACCACCCTCATACCAAATGTCTTTCGAATCCCACAACTTTTAACCTAAAGATGGAGGTGATACCGGACCAGCGACTGAAGCACACTGCATCGGCTGGACCATCTCTGACGGACTGGCAAAGTGGTTCCAGCAACACAATGTCCGAAATGCCCGTAAACTCAACATCCATGAATTCACAACAAGAGTATGTCATTTGGCATTTATTGGAGTTTAAAAGAAAGGGTTAAAAACTTGCATAAAAATGCTATTTTCAAATAAAAAAATGTTTGGCTTTCTAGACTAATTGCAATTTCGGCTTTCGGGAAGAAGTTGGGAGCCCGGATTGCCCCCTCCCCTCATTACGCGTATGTCGGATTTGTCATCCGATTACCAGCATATTCTTTCTCTAAAATTTTTATCTAACAAAATTTTTTAGAATGACCATCCACCAAGCTGATCATTCGACAACCGTCGGATCGATGTTATTGAGCGATGGAAAAATCATTGGCGGGGGCAAAGCTATTCCTGGAAAAAGGTCAGGAGAGAATGCGCAGCCAAAGAAACGCGGACGGCCGAAGATGAACTGTCGCACGCAACAGTTGCCGATCGCCAGTGTCGCCACGACCGATGGAGGCGAACAACAACGGATGATGAACGATAACAATCATCAACTTGGAGGAGGAAGAATAACAAATAACAGCGAGGAAACAATGTTCCCAAAGCCAATGATGGTGGATGTGGACTCAATTCTCCAGGTCCAATTGTTAAAAGTTTATTTTTTGATTTATTAATTTGAGAATTTAGACTGATGCCAAAAATGTGAAGAAACGCAAATATCGGAAACGAATACCGCAAATGGATCCGCTGACCGGAGAGTTGATGGTGAAGATGAAAAAAGTTCAAAACAAGGGATGTGGAAGGAAATCCAAAAAGGATGTGGAACGATTCGTTGGCGATTCGGTTGCATTTCCAATATCCAATTGCATCGCACGAAATCACTCTTCCGAAAACGCTTTTTTGAATGCTTCATCGCCAACATACAACAGGATGCCGACGATGATGGATGTCGAGACTGCTGAGGAGCGAGATGTGATCAGCATGCTGTGCCAGTTCAAGAGTGATCAGGACAGCAACAGAGCGAAGGCCGAGGCAGCCGCATCTTCAGTATGGGACATATTTTTATTCATAAAGTAAGGAATAAACAAATTTTTCAGGTTTCAACCTCATCTGAATCCAAACCACTCGGCTCCAAATCAGCTGCGAAGAAATTGTCGAAACAACAACAGAACAGTGAGAGGGCGTGTTCGGACCAGCCTTCATCTTCGCATGGACTGGCCACCAAAGCGCCTCTGTTGCCGCTGCTCGCCGATCTTAAAGATCTGGATGCATTACGACCACTTTTGCGCCGGTCCGAACGCGGCCTAAACAGCACGGATAATTGCCATTTGGGCGAGTCCTATGACGAGGTGAATTTGGATTTGAAAAACTAAACGAATTGAATCAATTTTTGAAGATTGTTAACTTCCTGGATTCCAATCTCAATTGTGCTGTTGGCCAATCCGATCCCGCCTATCGATTGCTGAAAAATAAACAGGCTTTTGTACCGAACAGGCAACTGGATGAACATTTGGTCGACAAACTGAGTGCCGAAGTTACATGCTCAGTCTTCGACAATTATGAAGAGGTAAAATTGAGCATTAAATCATTTCGAAAACGGATTTCTCAGTAATTAATGATTCGTAAAATTTCTCAAAAAAGAAATTAAAGAAAATTAAAAAGTCATTTTGTCTGTCTGGCTTTATTTATACTCTCTTCCTTCATAATTTAATTTTTTTGAATAAATTTTAATCGTTACTTCATTTTCAGTTTCGCAATTCAACAAACACCCTCCGATTACTTCCGCTGGCCTGTGCCTATTTTGATGCCTCGCAGCGCCTTTTGAACTCATTGCGCACTTCACTTTTGGGCGTTTCTCTCTATCAAACTTTGCAATCCAAAATTTTGCAGAAGGAACAACGGGAAGAATCTAATCCAACTGAATCATTGGGACACAATTTGGTTCCCTTGGCCGAGTTGAAAACACCCACAGTCGGAAAAGAACAAGAAGAGAGTGAGGAGGAGAGGGAAGAGCGACTGATCAGGGCATTCTTCAAACGGCTGATCAATGATTTCACTGACGGCCAATTGTGTGGAGATCAGAAAAATCACAACGGCGAAAATGAAAACAGTAGTTTGCAGCAAAAGGCGCAACAACTGGAACAGAAATTTTTGCTCCAACTTGATGTCGCGCAAACGCTGGATTCATTGCTGGATTGTGTGGAGAGGTAGAATCTTTTGGACGAAAATTTTGCAAAATTCTCTATAAATTTAGGAACAAAATCCATCAGTCCACAACAACAACAACATCAAAGGATGATGAACAACAACCCTGCTCGTCTCGCTCCCAAACAGTCACTCTTAACACCGAATCCGTCAAGAACGATTTGGGTCCAATTCGAACGGATGTACATCGGGTGATGGCAACATTGCCGGACAATTTGCGCCATATTCTTTTGACGAAAAGGCCAACAAAAAGAAAAATGACAATGGAAAAACAGGAAGAGAGGCAAAAGGAGAGAAAGAGAGGGAAGAAGGATCGGAAGAAAAGGAGAAGGAGGGATGAAGAGGAGAGGAAGGGGAAGAAGGAAGACGAGGAAGAAGAGTGGGAAGAGGAAGAGAAGAAACCGAACAAGGAAGTGGCAGAACAACGTCAGGAAATAAGGTAATGTGGCAAAAGGTGGATGGGTGCGCAATTCATACCAAATTATGAAATTTTGAGAATTATTTAAGCTCCAAGCTGGATTATGATCAAAAGTCATATAAAAGAATTCTTGAGACCTAACCCAAATAAAAGTTTTCTTTAAAATAATATATTTTTCTTTTTCAGTCACTCAGAACAATTATTGCGAGACATCAGTCGGCTCAGAGAACAATCTGTGGCCGAGAGTACCCTTTTGGATGTGGCTTCCAGGATTCTGTTCAAATTGGAAAGGATGGCCAACAGCCGCAGGGCAACCCCGGAATCAACGCAACCCGTAGCAGATCCGCCGAAATGTGAAAAAGGCGCCAACGAACGGCGAAANGCTTTTGTCGCTCCACCGCTATTTGAGCAACAACAACATGTGCAGCACAACCATGTCCATGCAACGACGGCAAACAGTACAACAACCACAAAAACGCACTGGGCATTGCATCCGCCGCTCGGTGAGCACGGATCGAGCAACAATGCTTCCCCTTCATCGGCGACCTCTACCAATGTCCAACGCGGTTCTCAATCGCCGCAAAAGAACTGCAGAACAACCACAACTACACATGTCAGCCCTTATAAAACATCGGCGCCTGCGAATGATCATCACCATCGCACTTACTCGTCAGTCTTGCCGGCCCCAACTGCCTTTCATCCTCCCAATGCAACTCCCCGCACCCCTCCCATGCATCGTCAGCAGCAATCCCCGCAACACACCAGCCCGAGACCGACGATTTTGCGTAATTTCTCCGTGTGAAAATGGATGAAAATATACATTTTTATTTTGTTGAAGGGGGTAATGGTACAATACGCCGGCTGATGGATCGGGATCGACCAGCTTCGGTTTGTGGCCACGGCACGGAATCTTATGGCAATGGAATGAAGGGGAACTGTTTGGAAAAGAGGGAGTCCATGACGATGTTTGGAGGTGATGAATCGCCAAGAAAACGGCAGCGAAAACAACATTTTGACAGCAGCCAATTGGTGCCCGACAAACTCAGGGTATGAATTTTTCACTGAAAAATTTTAATTTTTAATAAAATTTGAGATATAACCTATAGTAAGTAACAATATAACTTGCTGACAATGCGATTAGACCACCCTCATACCAAATGTCTTTCGAATCCCACAACTTTTAACCTAAAGATGGAGGTGATACCGGACCAGCGACTGAAGCACACTGCATCGGCTGGACCATCTCTGACGGACTGGCAAAGTGGTTCCAGCAACACAATGTCCGAAATGCCCGTAAACTCAACATCCATGAATTCACAACAAGAGTATGTCATTTGGCATTTATTGGAGTTTAAAAGAAAGGGTTAAAAACTTGCATAAAAATGCTATTTTCAAATAAAAAAATGTTTGGCTTTCTAGACTAATTGCAATTTCGGCTTTCGGGAAGAAGTTGGGAGCCCGGATTGCCCCCTCCCCTCATTACGCGTATGTCGGATTTGTCATCCGATTACCAGCATATTCTTTCTCTAAAATTTTTATCTAACAAAATTTTTTAGAATGACCATCCACCAAGCTGATCATTCGACAACCGTCGGATCGATGTTATTGAGCGATGGAAAAATCATTGGCGGGGGCAAAGCTATTCCTGGAAAAAGGTCAGGAGAGAATGCGCAGCCAAAGAAACGCGGACGGCCGAAGATGAACTGTCGCACGCAACAGTTGCCGATCGCCAGTGTCGCCACGACCGATGGAGGCGAACAACAACGGATGATGAACGATAACAATCATCAACTTGGAGGAGGAAGAATAACAAATAACAGCGAGGAAACAATGTTCCCAAAGCCAATGATGGTGGATGTGGACTCAATTCTCCAGGTCCAATTGTTAAAAGTTTATTTTTTGATTTATTAATTTGAGAATTTAGACTGATGCCAAAAATGTGAAGAAACGCAAATATCGGAAACGAATACCGCAAATGGATCCGCTGACCGGAGAGTTGATGGTGAAGATGAAAAAAGTTCAAAACAAGGGATGTGGAAGGAAATCCAAAAAGGATGTGGAACGATTCGTTGGCGATTCGGTTGCATTTCCAATATCCAATTGCATCGCACGAAATCACTCTTCCGAAAACGCTTTTTTGAATGCTTCATCGCCAACATACAACAGGATGCCGACGATGATGGATGTCGAGACTGCTGAGGAGCGAGATGTGATCAGCATGCTGTGCCAGTTCAAGAGTGATCAGGACAGCAACAGAGCGAAGGCCGAGGCAGCCGCATCTTCAGTATGGGACATATTTTTATTCATAAAGTAAGGAATAAACAAATTTTTCAGGTTTCAACCTCATCTGAATCCAAACCACTCGGCTCCAAATCAGCTGCGAAGAAATTGTCGAAACAACAACAGAACAGTGAGAGGGCGTGTTCGGACCAGCCTTCATCTTCGCATGGACTGGCCACCAAAGCGCCTCTGTTGCCGCTGCTCGCCGATCTTAAAGATCTGGATGCATTACGACCACTTTTGCGCCGGTCCGAACGCGGCCTAAACAGCACGGATAATTGCCATTTGGGCGAGTCCTATGACGAGGTGAATTTGGATTTGAAAAACTAAACGAATTGAATCAATTTTTGAAGATTGTTAACTTCCTGGATTCCAATCTCAATTGTGCTGTTGGCCAATCCGATCCCGCCTATCGATTGCTGAAAAATAAACAGGCTTTTGTACCGAACAGGCAACTGGATGAACATTTGGTCGACAAACTGAGTGCCGAAGTTACATGCTCAGTCTTCGACAATTATGAAGAGGTAAAATTGAGCATTAAATCATTTCGAAAACGGATTTCTCAGTAATTAATGATTCGTAAAATTTCTCAAAAAAGAAATTAAAGAAAATTAAAAAGTCATTTTGTCTGTCTGGCTTTATTTATACTCTCTTCCTTCATAATTTAATTTTTTTGAATAAATTTTAATCGTTACTTCATTTTCAGTTTCGCAATTCAACAAACACCCTCCGATTACTTCCGCTGGCCTGTGCCTATTTTGATGCCTCGCAGCGCCTTTTGAACTCATTGCGCACTTCACTTTTGGGCGTTTCTCTCTATCAAACTTTGCAATCCAAAATTTTGCAGAAGGAACAACGGGAAGAATCTAATCCAACTGAATCATTGGGACACAATTTGGTTCCCTTGGCCGAGTTGAAAACACCCACAGTCGGAAAAGAACAAGAAGAGAGTGAGGAGGAGAGGGAAGAGCGACTGATCAGGGCATTCTTCAAACGGCTGATCAATGATTTCACTGACGGCCAATTGTGTGGAGATCAGAAAAATCACAACGGCGAAAATGAAAACAGTAGTTTGCAGCAAAAGGCGCAACAACTGGAACAGAAATTTTTGCTCCAACTTGATGTCGCGCAAACGCTGGATTCATTGCTGGATTGTGTGGAGAGGTAGAATCTTTTGGACGAAAATTTTGCAAAATTCTCTATAAATTTAGGAACAAAATCCATCAGTCCACAACAACAACAACATCAAAGGATGATGAACAACAACCCTGCTCGTCTCGCTCCCAAACAGTCACTCTTAACACCGAATCCGTCAAGAACGATTTGGGTCCAATTCGAACGGATGTACATCGGGTGATGGCAACATTGCCGGACAATTTGCGCCATATTCTTTTGACGAAAAGGCCAACAAAAAGAAAAATGACAATGGAAAAACAGGAAGAGAGGCAAAAGGAGAGAAAGAGAGGGAAGAAGGATCGGAAGAAAAGGAGAAGGAGGGATGAAGAGGAGAGGAAGGGGAAGAAGGAAGACGAGGAAGAAGAGTGGGAAGAGGAAGAGAAGAAACCGAACAAGGAAGTGGCAGAACAACGTCAGGAAATAAGGTAATGTGGCAAAAGGTGGATGGGTGCGCAATTCATACCAAATTATGAAATTTTGAGAATTATTTAAGCTCCAAGCTGGATTATGATCAAAAGTCATATAAAAGAATTCTTGAGACCTAACCCAAATAAAAGTTTTCTTTAAAATAATATATTTTTCTTTTTCAGTCACTCAGAACAATTATTGCGAGACATCAGTCGGCTCAGAGAACAATCTGTGGCCGAGAGTACCCTTTTGGATGTGGCTTCCAGGATTCTGTTCAAATTGGAAAGGATGGCCAACAGCCGCAGGGCAACCCCGGAATCAACGCAACCCGTAGCAGATCCGCCGAAATGTGAAAAAGGCGCCAACGAACGGCGAAAGCGAAATCCGCACAAATCTCGCCAGTTCGCATTCCGACCCTCCACTCAGTTGATTGACAAGCTCTTCAAGGTAGGAGGAGGGGAGAAGAAAATCTATATTAAGATGAGTTTTTTTAGGAATTTAAGCTCAATTTGGACTATTTTTTTAAATTAAGATCCAAAAAAATTTAAATTAGAATATTTAAAAAAATAAATAAACAATAAATTTTCTCTTAATATTTATTCTTTGAATTTAGGACATTCCGACTTTGGAACTCCAATCGGCTGAACAGGACATTGTGGGGAACAAAAAGGCACCAATCAGGGAACAGAGGAGGCCCGAGGCATCCTCTTCGAACAATTCGGGAACGGAACAACCCAGAAGGGAACAACATCAGAGGAAGGAGAGGGAAGACAACAATAACACCAATGGGACACCGCACTTGCTGAGGGCAGACTTAGAGGAAATGGCGGAACATTGTGGACACATCGCAGAAAAAGCGTTGGCCCAACTTCTTTGCAAATATCCGGACATCGGAATGGGGTAAAGCAAAATATGATCTCCTCCCTCATATCTATCCATATTTATATTCTTGAAGTCACTTTTGTTTTAATAAAAGACCATTTAATTTTGGTTGACTCATTCACATGTTTTCAGCGAGGGTACGGATCCATCACCGTCATCATCAGTTTCAAAGAACAACAATTCTTTCTTCGTGCCTTCACTTCGGTTCCACTTTCCATCCATTTCGTCCACATCTCAAGAACAAACTGAGTTCCTCCGGGTAATATTTTGATCAATCATTTATCGATTGATCATTTTTTTCTCTTAAGGATCGTTTCCGGGAATTGCGCGAGATTTGCGGGACTACCGCCGGATTGTTACGTGCTCGTGCGACTTTGACCGGCCAATGTGTGGATTCGGTGAGGGAATTCCTGTCGAAAGAGATGGATGAAGGGAGTGAGACGAAGATGATGGTGACGAAGAAGAATGATCCGGAAGAGACGAACAGGCGGAAGAAAGCAATAGTTGCAAGGTCAAAATCCGGAACGAAGCAGGAGAGGAAGATGTCCAATTTGGAGGAGGAAGATCAGGAGGCGGAGGAAGTCGGAGGGACAAGACAGCAATACCATCCGGAGAATAATGGTCCATTGAAGAGGGAGGCACACCGGAAGGCACTGAGCCAACTGATGAGCTCGTCGAGCAGATCGGTGTCCGTGTCGAGCAGGGGGGCCAGCAGGGCCCAGTCGGTGGAGGAGACGAAGGGGCAGCAGCCGTCGAGGTGATCAGAACAGATTCAGCGGCAGGAGAGGACAGCAACCGTGCCAAATTCCCCCTCTGGTCTCGATCTCGTCAACCTTTTTCTCTTCTCGTTCGCCACCTCATTCTTCCCTTTTGCATAGAATCCTGATAGCTCATTCATTCATTCATCACCCAACTTTTGTTTTGCATTTGCTGCTATTTTGTCCCATTTTCACACTCAACCCAAAATGTCCGCGGATGATCGATCCTGTTGCTGGCGAGTAGTTACAACCCAAACTCCCGTCCTCTTCCCACCCAAAATGTTTGTTTTTTCTCACTTTTTCAATTATTTTCCCCTTTCTCTGTCCAAATACACATTTTCTCATCATTCATCTCCCATTTTCTGCTACCATTCTTCCTCAACACCCGTGTCCTCCCATTCATTTCCTTTTCAATCTTGGGATCACATTGATATTATTTTTTAAACCTATTTAATGATTTCTGTGTTTTTCACCAAATTTTCACCGTCCCTCACCTCATTTTTGGCCCGTTGCTTTGCACAGCCGTTAATACCATTCAGATGTGAATTTAATTTTTTTGATTACTTAATCCATTCTCCCAAATAACCGAAAAAAAATGACAATAAATAAGTAAATAATCTAATCTCGAATCAAGTCTCGGCCCATTCATTTGGTTAAAGGACGGATGTTGGAACGGCCGAATCAAGAAATAAAAAGAAATCAATTCATTAATTTTTTATTTGTACAAAAATCATCCGTCCTTCACTTCCGAAATATTTGTCTTCCAAAGATTTTATTGTCAATGATTGCCAATTTACCATGACTATAATAAAAGATTTATACAATTCATTTTAAAAAATCAAGTCATTATCATAAAAACTTTCACAAGCACAAATAATGATGACCAAACATTCACATTTGTTTGTAATTTTGTCAAAAAATTTGTTTTGGGAAGATAATAATTTGAAAGTTGAAGGAGAGAGAAACGAAAGCAAATATTATTTTGGGGACTGAGATTTCACGGACAAAAACTTTTTTGGGTGGGTGAAAATTGATCAATCCATTTGATCGATTCAATAACGCTACAAAGAGAACAGCAAAATCAAAGAGAAGAACCGATTTTTAGGCAAAAATTTTTGAATTTTACTTTTAAAAAACTATGGGAAAAACTCGGTGGGAGTGACGGATTTTTTGGGCCAATTTTTTAGGCCAATAAATTCTCAGAGGGGTTGTCCCTACTAAAATCCGGTTCGTTCCGAATGTTCTCGCCCGATCGCTTTGTTCATCCGTTCATGGCCTTCTTCTGCAGGAACTGGGCCCGATCCGAGGAGAGCTCGTTGAGCTGAGCGGCGCCGGCAGCCACCGGATACTCGCGGCTGACCATGCACAGGTACTCCGGGTGGCCGGACTCGCTGGTGTGCAGAGAGTGACCGATCGGCACGAGCTGAATGGATTTCACTTTCCTAATATTAATAATTCGCGAAAATCCTGAATGAACCAATTGATAATAAAATTGTTTGGGTTCCCATTTAAAAACTCAAAAAAATCTGTGTCCATTTGGATGCCATGAATTGAGAGTTGTTGATCCCGGTATAAAGAAAAGGACATTCCAAAAAAATTTTCAAATCATATAGATTAAAAAAAGTTTTTACCCATTTTAAAAATAGTGATGAAAAATTAATGTTAAATTTAGCTTTTGCTGACCTGCTCAAACTTCCACCCATCCGACATTGCCGAGATCACGTTGGTCAGTTCGTCCTCGTGGCATTGCAACACGCGATAGACATGTTTGGTCTGACCGGGGGATTAATCGGGATTCCGAATGGTTCGGTCCCCCGCCCATTTCCTCACCCCCGTCTTTTTCTGCTTCTCTCGCTCCGCAATTCGCTCGTTGCACAGACCAATAAGTCGGGGCAAATTGTAGAACTCGGCCTCCTCCCGAAGGCCTAAAATTGCACAATTGGACGCAAGATCAGTTACAGAACATGGATTTGTGAAAGAAATTTAAGCAGCCAAGGCCCAACTATGCCCAGGGGGTTACTTGGCCAGAAAATTTTTGACAAGTTTCCAGCAAGTGGAAATTTTAACATTTTGCACATTTCTTGGGAAAATTGTCAGTGGTGCTCCCCCCCCCCTAAAAATATTAATCTTTTGAATTAAACGAAGGGATGAAAAAGCAGAATGGATCCCCCTTCCGGGATCGTGGTGCGGCGGAAGTGTGGGTGTGGAGATCACTCACCTTCTTCCGACAGTCCGTGGTCCAGCACCACCTTGCCATGACGGAGGTAGTTCAGCACAGAGGAAAAATAGTCCGAGTCGCGGTCGATCAAATAGGAGCCCGATTCGTCCTGAAACCCCCGAATTTATTCGATGACCGAAAATTGGTTGGAACCTTTTGGCTGGGCAAAGAGTGATCCTCTTGGGAGAGACGGGCCAGAAAGGAACCACTCTCGCGGCACAACGTTTGTCTGGTGGTCAGGAAAACCTAGCAATAGCGGAAGAATTTTGACAAGGCGGGATTAAACACTTTTTATGGGTCAGGTTTCAGAAAACAATTAAAAACTCGAAAGTTTCGATGAAGAGTGATGACACGATTCCATCAGAGTACTATTACTATGATCATGGTTTTTACTCCAGATCGGGTTTTAATTCTGTCGAAATTTCACTCTTGCGATTCTTATGACGGCATTTTACTTCATTTTGCTCCCTCCGAAATAAATACACCATTAATTTGTTAGATATAGCATGTTTTTTGATGTTGAGTAGCAGGCCCGTAGCCAGAAAAAAATTTCGGGTGGGGGAGCACCAAGGGGGGGGATCCGAGGAGAGGGGGTCTCCGGCGGCCCCGAT
>LDKF01001422.1:14241-25360 GCA_001026735.1 Rotylenchulus reniformis
CCCCCCGAAACGCTAGGCTCGTTACGCCCCTGCTTATTATACAATACTATTCAAGATGTATGTAATAATATTCATCATGCAATTTATTTCTTTGATGATTTATTTTTCAGAACAAATAGAAACAAAATGAAACGGATGGCTCCGCATCGGAAAAATCTATTGCCCGGTTGGAGTCGGTTAAAGTACAAAGTCAAGCTGGATGTCGAGAAGAACGTAATGGGCAAAAAGGAAGGGAAACAGAAGAAGAAAAGGAAAGTGAAGAGGAAGATGGAAAAGGGAGGAAAAGAAAAGGAGGAGGAAATTAGCAAAGAGGAAGTAGAGAAGCTGAAAGGGAAAAAAGAAGACCAGAAGAAGGGAGCGGAAGGTAATCAGAAGAAGAAAGAGAATTCGAAGAGGAAGATGGAAAAGGGAAGCAAAGAAACGGAGGAGACGAATAGCAAAGAGGAAGTAAAGAAGCTGACAAGGAAAAACGAAGAGCAGAAGAAGGGAGCGGAAGGTAATATCACATTTGCAGGGCAGGGAATTCCAACTAACTTACACTTTATAGACAAAGGTGAATGGCAAGTAGTTGGCCGAAGGAGGGCAAAAAAGAAGAGAAAGAATGTAAGCAGGAAGGAGATCGGACAAAGGGATTCAAATCCAAAGCATGCAAGACGGACAGAATAAATAAAATATTTGTTTTAATTGTTGTTATTTTTCCATTTCCCATTTCATGGGAATAGAGTTTTATAATACCGTTTATCATTATCATGACAGTTGTATTGACAGACAAGGTAGATTATGATTATGAGGGTCTTCCGGGGTGTTACATGAGTGTGACCTCCTTTTGCCATATATTGCAACATTAGACGTTTTTCGGACATCCCTTGCCAAGATTATCAAGATTTTTGAACCGACTAAAATCCCAGTCTTTAGCGTTGAAACTAGGGTAGGGCACGGGGGGCGGGGGATCCCCAACTTTTTTGGGCCTCATCCCCGTCCCCGACGAGCCCATCCCCGACCCTCATCCCCGCGGGGATTCGGGATGAAAATGCACCCCTAAAGATGCCATTTTGGATCCAACTGTTAGGAAATTTGGCGGATGAATGCCCATTGAGACCTTAGCTCAGTGGTACAATGCTAGTTTATTGGCAGTGAGGTCGCGGGTTCAATTCCCATTGCCTCATCCTCATATTTTATTAAAGTTATTTCTTTATATCTTTTTTCGCTCATTTTTTGTAACTTAACACAAAAATTATTACGAAAATTTCTTAGAATACAAAAATTACATACAATAAAATATGAGAAAAATTTTTTTAGAATGATGATAATTCTTGAATTTTCAAACAGGAATTAATAGAAAAGAACAAAAATTAAGCAATTTTTTAAAAAGAAATGGTCTTAATTTTCAAAATTTTCTCCGGCGGCCCCTATCGGGACCGCCGGCTCCTCCCACAATGATTTGTACAAAAATTAAAAATGACAAATATTCTTAAGAAAAGTTACCTAAATTTACAAAATTTTCTCTGGCGGCCCCTATCGGGACCGCCGGCACCACATACAATGAAATTTCTTCATCCAAAAAATGCTCATTTTTTAATAAAGCTTGAAAATTTTTTGATATATAACAGTCATAAAAATTTTGGAAAAAAATTTTTTCTGAAAAAAAGACAGAAATTTTTTCACCCATCCCCGTCCCCGAAAACCCCGATCCCCGTCCCCGGCCGATTTTTCCATCCCCGTCCCCGANCCCCCCCCCCCCCCGTGCCCTACCCTAGTTGAAACTAATAATAATGGATCTTTTCCAATTCCTTGATGACCGGCGGGGGAATACTCAAAAATCAGCCATCACAGCTGGCAGAGAATAGGAAATTGGTTAACTTATCCGGGTTAACTAACCGGTTTAGGTAAGCAAGGGTGGGTTAACCCGCAACTGAGGGTTAACCCGTAGATAAGAGACGAGTTAAAACTAACCCGTAACTCGGTTACCCCTCCTCTTATTCTACCAAAGTTGAATATTGTTGTAATAATCCATCCATCATTATATTGCACAAATATTTATTTCATTAATTTATTAATGTTTTTGCGTTAAAATAATTTATGGAAATGTGGAAATTCGGAAAATAGGACAATATTTTTATTTCAGTAATAATAAAATCATAAAATTTTGCATAATTTTATCGGATTTTGACATCATAAAAAACTTGATTTTTTCTATTATCTAATTTTTTCATAATTTTAGGAATATTTTCAATATTTTTCACGATATTTCAAAGTTGCTGGTAAGGCCTCTGACCCTGATCGATTGTAGGGTTAGGAATTGGGAGTTAGTAACCCTGAGTTTGAGTAATCCTCTTATTCTACCAGCGACTTTTAACCGGGGTCAGCTAACCCAGAACCCAGGGTTAACTCTTATTCTATGACTTATTCTACGGGTAACCCTGACTTGTGAGTTGAGGGTTAGTTAACCCGTAACCCTCCCTCTTCTTATCCTAAGGGCCCTGGGTGCATTCATGCTTTACCATTCACATTTTTAGTAATAAAGGTATTTTTAAAAAATCTTGGCAAGTGATGCCTGACAAAAAGAAAGTCATATTCGTGTTTAGGTAGTTTACCACGTCAGAAAACCCCAAGGATGTACATATCTTTCAAATAAAAAATAATTTTTTACTTTCGGGAATAAAATTAGCAACCATAGCCCCATTCATATTAGCTTTTCGGTAAAATTGGAAAAAGGACAAAAAGAAAGAAAAAGGTGTACAAATGAAAGTTGTGTAAAAAGGGAGTTGCCCACGGCAGGAATCGAACCTGCGTCACTACGGCCACAACGTAGGGTACTAACCACTATACTACATGGGCCAAGAATTACGGCAAATGGAAATAAATTTGAATTGAGAAAATGCCACGAGTGAATCAATGGAATTCATCAAAAATTTAATTTAAAAAATTAGAAGTGCAAATTGATACATAGGACTCTCAATAAAATTACCTGGGCAGGTAAATCTTATAAAAGGGCAATCCGATCCAAATATGAAATATATGAAATGGCAATTCACAGAAATCTAGATCGTATTGAAAAGGGAACCAAAAACTGAATTTGACGGCGGAATTGTGGGGTTTTGACACGAAATGGGGAAGTGCGGTCCCTTCTGGTCAGTCTCGGTCTGCTGTTGGTCGTGTCTGCTGGTGTCCCCTGGTGTTGGTGCCGTCGTCGGCGGTGCCAATTTTGTTCCGGGACTCGTTGAACACCATTGTCACCCCGTGGACACGCGAAATGCGCCCGGGGCGGAACAGACGGAGAAAGCAATTGCGGCAGTCCGTACGACAGGTTTTGTTCAGCAAAAGGTAGATGACCGGGGGGAACCCTGACAATGAGGATCGACAAAACCCGAAATTATCGATCAAATCCGAACTTGCCATGGACATGAAACCAGCTGAACTGGGCAGCCAAGATCAAGGACTCGGTGACTTGGATGTGTTGTATCAGAATGAAGAGGGTGGCCGCGAAGAAGTTCAGAACACTGATCAGGAACACCTGGAGAATGATCTGAACAAAGGTAAATGCCAAAGTCCCCGGTTGGCAGATGACAAGTTCCAACCAGCAAATCGATCTTGGTGATCCGAGTGTGCTCGGTGTACAATGTTTTCTTGGCAAAATGGATGACGATGAAGCTGCCATACACCAACGGGAGAAAGCCGGCAATGGCCAAATTGTGGATGGCATCGAAATAGCAAATGTACTGAAAATGATTGGCATAATGGGGGAATATGGATAGAATGATTACCGGCTCATCAACAGCAGTGCTGTTCCTAAACCCTCCAACATAAGGGTCGAAAAACCAGGAGAAATGGATGCCCGAAAACAGGGCCGGGGTGGCCCAGAAAATCCAGCAAAAGGCGTAAAAAGTGATCGCGATCAGCCAAAACACCGTTCTCTTTCCTAAAGCAGAAGAACGGCGGAATTGCCATGATGACGGTTTACTGTAAACTTTAGACCTTTGAATAAAATATCCGACAATTTCGGAGAAATCACATCCACACATCTGTCCAGGGCCAACAGCGCCTCGGCGGTAGTTTCTGCACCCCAAACAGCTAAAAATACGTAAAGTAAGGGTTTTGCCCTGAATTTTTGGCACCGCAAGCCATCACTCCGCTCAAGTAAATCAGGGTTGGTGCTGAACAAAAAACCCATCCGAGCAGTCCGAACAGGCCGGTCTCGAAGCCGGTGATCCAGAGGGCAAACACATCGGTGATGCCGATGTAAAAAAGGATTTTGTAGCAGGAAGAGTCCCCGAGGTGTTTCCAGAAGGACAGCAGACAGGGGATGTACAGAAGCTGATATGGAGAAGAAAATTGTTAATAAATAGGTTTACAAAATACAACGGCACGAGTGAAGCAGATTGACCTTTGTTCATTAATTTTATAAGAAAGTATTTTAATTATAATGAAACGAATTATCGCTTAATATAGAAGGATCTGCTAATGTAAGGCTTTCTCTTCTATGAATGTAACTGGTATGATGATGAATTAGGGGTGACGGATAAAAAAAATAGGCATGGGAGTGGGATGATTAAAGGACATACTCTCAAGCAACATACATGGTATACAAAGAACAGAAACAGCGTGACAGAGCCGAGAACGACACTTTTCCGTTGCGAAAGAGGCACCGACTCAACGCTGACATTTTGGCAACCGTAACGGCGATGGTATTCGTCGGGGTAAAAGAGGAACAGATCCATTGGGCTTAAGCAAATGAGCGAATTGGGAATAATTATTGGTTTGGAAAGTTCCAAATGCTAATGAATGTGGAGGCCAATTCAGATTTAAGAAGGATGGAAAAATTGAAACACGAGTTATAAGCAGATCTGTCCCGTATCTACCACATATTTTGTGCATGATTTTGCTTTTAACGAGCAATTAACGCCCCAATCAGTCCAAATTCTTTGGGGCATGAAGAAAATTCTATTTTGGCCATAATGTGCTGGATCCAACCTGCTGTTGACTGGGAGGTTAATTTCTCGTTAATTGGACAAAAAGGAAGCGTAAGCGACATCACGAGTTTGTCCAAAAGGAATATTTGTGCTCATTGTCAGACACATTAGTAGAAACCTACAGGGTGTATCGCTGGTTGATTGATGAGTGCGCGAAAAAGTGACAGCTGTCACAGCGCATGCCTATGGAAGGGTTTCGGCAGTATCGCTGCGGCGCTCTCGCTGGTTGATTGATGCGAAAAAGTGACAGGTGGCCCGTGCCTATGGGAGGGTTTCGGCACGGTGCCCCTTGCGGCGGTGGCACTAAGATCAAAGGATGCCGCCTATACCTTATATATTTTACCGCAATTTTAAGGCGGTTAATATCAAAGGGGCCGCCTATACAAAGATCTCGCTGCTAAAATCAAAGGGAGCCGCCTTTACCCTTAAAATGTTTATATTTTACCGCAATTTTAAGGCGGTTAAGATCAAAGGGAGTGCCGCCAATACAGAGGTCTCGCTGCTAAAATCAAAGGGAGCCGCCTTTACCCTTAAAATGTTTATATTTTACCGCAATTTAAAACTACATGCCAATCATCAAAGGGTTTTCGTACACTAACCCCGCCTATTGGTCGCCTTTGGCGGTATCATCAAAGGGTTTTACGCACTAACCCCATCCATTAGCCACCTTTGGCGGTATCATCAAAGGGTTTTACGCACTAACCCCATCCATTAGCCACCTTTGGCGGTATCATAAAAGGGTTTTACCGCACTAGCTATACCTTGGCGGTATCTTCAAAAGGCTTTTATATAGAGAAAGCTAGAGAAAGAAAAAGAGAGGCATATAGATAAAGAGAGAAAGATAGAGAAAGAAATAGATAGAGTAATAGAAAGAGGGGCAATGTTTTTTTCTTTCTGCCAAGATTAAGCCGCCTCTGAATTGCCAATGAAAAATTGGCAAGAAGGGGACCATCTCAAAAAAAAAGAAGACCATAGAAAAACCAAAATTTATCCAGAATTTAAAGATATTTTGTTAAATATATATAAAAAATAATTCAATTCCAATCATTTATATCCCTTCTTCGTCTTCCTTGATGGAATCATCTTCAAGTCGGTCGCGCGAATGTTTACATTCTTGCACTTGTTGCATAGCACAAAGTTAACATGAAGTTTTTCACCTTGTCGTTTGGTTGCTTCCGGATTCTTATAGAGATTTTCCGAGCACTCTTAAATTTTAAAAATATTTTAAAATTTTTCGCAGTCTTACCATAGCAGAATCGAAAACTCAGGATGAATTTGGCCTTAACCAGTTTACATAAATCGTCCTTCGGCTACTTTGCAGATGGTTGCTCCCAGTTCTCCACCTTTGCAATCTGGATATCATTCTTCTATTCTTGAGTGGCGTTTATTTCTTAGGCATAGCTCATCTTAACGCAACAATAAAATCTATAAATTAAACATGAATAATGAAATGCGGGAATGAAAGAAGTGTGGGAAAATGATGGAAGTTTGAAAGCATGCAAAAATGGGCGTGGCCTAATCTGTTGCTCATTATTATTTTTTCATTCATAAATTCATTCTTTTGCGCATTCATTTTTGTTTTGTCATTTATTCTTATCCTTGTTTAAGCTCAACATAATAATGGTATTGGTGAGCGAAAAATGTGCGCAACTACTCAAATGCAAAGTCTCCGCGCTTCGGGATCGACTCCATCATCCTGCTGATCGCGCTTTCGTGCTGGCTAAGCTCAACGGACGCATAGTCCGTACTACCTATGAAGACAGAAACGGCTTTAAAAAATCTTTTGCCATCGGAGGATTGACCCAGCAAGGAGCCGATGTATTAATGGCCTACGGTCGCATGCCTCGCCCCTTTGCTGTCTGTGTAGCGGCGTATTACTACACACGACATCGAATCAAGGTACAGAATTTTATGGAAAAACAACCAAATGAGTTTAAGCTTCACCACCCATATCACGTATGCGTTATCGAGCGATTTCCTGAAGGAGCTGAAGATCGCTACTTCCCACTTGAACTGTTGGAACTGGTGGATGATTTTCCTTTGCCTATCCCGACTTCGCTAGGTGCCAATCTCTTTGTGGAACTGCCAATTCAGGAAAAAGATGGCCAAGGTACTTATTATTCAATAAACAAAATTTCATCCAAATCCAAGATGAAACCGAAGACAATTGGGGGCGAGATGCATTAAGCCAAGAAGTCTGGTGATGTATATATGCATGCATTCGTCGCTCGTGTGCCCATTACACACAAACACACCCAAAAAGATGTAAATTGGCCTTTTTACACAAAAATTCCTTAATATTTCACCTAAATATATCTTCTATGACTTAATTTTGCACTTTTTCGACCTAAAATGACATCTTCTCCTCCTTAATTTTGCATCCATTTACATCTTCTATTTGGTAATTGAATCTTCTCTCTCTTAATATTTCGCCTTGGCGTATCTTCCTACTCTTAATTTTGCATTATTCTACCTAAAACTGACATCTTTTATTCCTTAATATTTCATATATGCTTAACTTCCATTCTTTTTTATATCTAAAATTTATCTTCAGATTTCATTTTAAAGAATAAACGATACCAAATGATCTAAAACTATAGCGAATTTGGACAATGTGACAAGTATTGAACATTATCTCAAAACAATATTGATGTATTTAGTCAATATTTTCTGGTGAAGTACGAGTACACATCCTATCTCACGCGAGTCCTCGCCATGCCCACGTTATACCCACGGAGACCATAAATTAATCAATTAAATGCTAAAATTCTTAGTTTATCACACATGTACATCTTCCCTCTGTTAATATTACACCTTTTCTACCTAAAATCTCTCGCTTCTTTCTCTTAATTTTACACCCATATACATCTTCCATTTCTTATTTGAATCTTCCCTCCCTTAATATTTCACCTAAATATATCTTCTATGACTTAATTTTGCACTTTTTCTATCTAAAACTGATATCTTCTCTTGCTTAATTTTGCATCTACCTGTCTTCTATTCTTTAGTAAAAACAAAATACATCTTCCATAAGTTTCACCAGAGGGGAGGGGGTGGAAAGATTCAGGGAGTAAACAAGGGACGAAAAAGACGAGAGCAAGAGGAAACCGATGCATAGCACAATTAACTGCCCTGGCCAGCCCCCAATTTTTAATTACAATTAATTTCCTTGAGGGACCATCATAATTACATGAATTTATCTCAAATAAAATGTAAAGTGAAATGAAAATTATTTTACAAATATGGAATTTCATCGAAGATTTGTTCTGCAATAATATTGCATCATGATCGCATGCCTTCTTACTTTTTCTTTGGTGGAGCCATCAGGTCAGCGGATCGACAATTGGCCCAGGCGCACTCCTCGCACATCACGAAGCTGATATTGAAGCGCCCGTTCTCACCGCGAACAACCTTCTGCTTGTTCCAGTAGAGCCTCTTCCAGTCCACTAAAAATTAATGTTATGCTAAAAATTTCAAATAAATATATTTACCGTCGCAGAGGTAGATTCCCAGCATGAATTTTCCTTTTAGAATCTTCCAGCTCTCCTTTTCATTCACTTCGTGCTTCTTTGCTGGTGCTGATGATGCAGGCAATTCCTTCTTTCCATCACTTTCCATAGTGAGTTGAGCATCCGATGCATCGTCGCTCAACTCAATCACTTCGACAGCCTCATTCTCAGATTTTGCAGGTCGTTTGCGCTTGCTGAGCGACTCAGTTTCCAAATTTTTAACCGGGGAAGACATATTAGCACGGAATATTATTTTAGCTAAAAGGAGGATAATTAAGCAAAAATAGGAAATAAAAAATAAATTATTTGAAATGCATTTTATTATTTAAAGGCTTGTTTTTATGAATTTTGTGGTAAAAAAGCTGAATACTTCGAGGGACTTAAATAGTATTTATGAGAAAATCTTTTAGGGACCATCCCGATTAAATGAATTTTTTATGAACAAAGGCAATTGATGAGCCGATAATTAAGAACAGGTGGAAGGGAACTGAGAGAGAGGAGAGGGAATAGAGAGCGGGAACTGGGAGAGGAGGGAGAGAAATAGAAGAGAGAAGAGAAATGGCATGCAGCATGAATGAATGAATAAGGATTCCATCTGGCTTACTGGCCTGACTCCGCCAACACCGGTTTTCCTCTCAAGCCCCGCCCACTCAAGTTTCCACTGCCAAACCACGCCCCATTCAGGCTTCCGATTCAAATTCCAATCATTTTATTAACAATTTTCTTTACGAATAAATCGGGATATTGAACAACATTTAATTGATGGATAAATTGATCGAACGAATGACCTTGTGAGAGGAAAAAAACAAAATAAATGGCATAATGGGCACATGTATTAGCAAGGGGCGATTGAAAAGATTTAATATTTCTTTTAATTTGGGGGAATATTTTGAGAAAAGAAGCGATCGATGGTAATATAGGCAAAGCCAAACTATCAAAGTAAATCACATCCCTCTGGAGTCCATAAGCGAATATTCCGACCCAATGGGAACCTCTTTGACCATGAGGATCCAAATTCACAACTAATGCGGCTGGATACTGTAGTGAAGTTGGTGGAGGTAGGCGATCAGAAGGAAAACATCCGAGGAACAGCCTGCTTGTCACTCGATTGCTCCTCATTATCTTTGTAATCTGATTGCCGTCCATTGGCTATCAATTCAAACTCCTTCGGTTGTTGGTTTCGAGTAATGTTTAATTTGAGCCAAAGGATTGAGCGCACTTGATAAATGATAAGTTTAATTGATAAATGATAAGGTTTAATTACCCAATCTTGAGGTTCACATTGAATGAAAAGAACTGCTTCCGATTTTACCCCTCCGACTACAAAAAAATCAATGAACAACACCAACCAAATCAGCACTCTTCTCCAAGCGGCCAGCACCCTCGGCGACAATCTGCTGCTGGCTTCTGCTCGTGAGGACCCCACAACCCCCCCTCTTCTTTTAGCCATCATCAACCAACAACAACAAATGATCGGGCTCCTGACACAAGTGATGCAACTCTTCATGGCACAACAGCAGAACACGGTCGCCCAACAAAAACCCATCAACATCAGTGATGAGCTAAATTCGGTACGTCGAGAACACTCCATAGTACTTTCTAATGTTGAGGAGTGCCCTTCCCCCCGACCAATCGACCGTGTTCAACGGGACAAGGAAACAGTGCTGGAGATCCTAAACGAGTGTCAACTGGACATTGGCGCACCAACCACAATCTTCCGGATGGGACGAGCAGAACGGAACAGACCCCGGTTGATCAAGGTGGAGCTCCCATCCACGGCTGCGGTGCGACAGGTGTTGCGGAATGCGTCCAAGCTCAAGGGGAGCGTCTTCAAACATGTCCGTGTCCGGCAGTCGATGACCCCAGAACAGATACGCGAGCGGTCGGAATTGATCGAGCAATGTAAACAGAAACGAAAAGACACTGGTTTGGACTTTATTATTTATGCAAACACAATCATTAAACGGGAGGATGTTGCCGCTTTTCGCCAAACACTTCCAAAAAACTAAATTCGCAACTCCTCCCGTATATCCATTCACAGTCATCTCAGGCATATCACTCAAAAATTCCCAAACATATTTCGGTTTTATATTTTAATGCAAGAAGTTTAGCAAACAAATTAGATATATTAAGGTCTATTTTACTTTCGGAAAAATATCAAATCATACTTATAACTGAATCTTGGTTACATGAACACATGGATGATCCATTAATTTTACATGATACAAACTATCAAATTTTTAGATCGGATAGAATTTCCAGGGGCGGTGGTTCATGCATTTTAATTTCTAATGATATCCCTTGTTCAGAATTATCAGTCCCTAAAACCTTAAATTCGGATGTTTGCGGAATAGAAATTTATTCTAAGAATCACTCTATTAAAATCATAAATGTTTATAGACCTACAACTAATGAAAAACCCAACGAATTTCATTCCTTAATAGATACACTTTATGAACTCACTTCTACAGAAACCCCACTTATAATCACAGGTGACTTTAACCTACCAAAGCTTGACTGGTCGAACACACACGCAAAATCTAACATTGAAAAACATTTTATAGATTATATCAACAATTTTGACCTTTTACAAATGGTTAACAAACCAACTAGAGGTAATAATATTCTAGATTTAGTAAT
>LDKF01001422.1:25460-42320 GCA_001026735.1 Rotylenchulus reniformis
CGACCCTTCCCAGCCTGTTAGAGACCTAGGGGTCTATTTCACATCAGACTTGAAATATGACGCTCACATCAGACAGGTTACGAACAAAGCTTCTAAGGTTTCTTTTACAATTTTAAAATCCCTTAAATCCAAAGACCCTAAATTCCTAATTAATATGTTTAATACCTACGCTAGACCAATTTTAGAATTCGCATCCCCAGTCTGGAATCCTTATACCAAATCTAATAAAATCATTCTTGAAAGAGTCCAAAAACGCTTCCTTCGTTCTATCTACTTACGTACACAAAAACACAATAACATTATACCCAATTACGAAGAATTACTTACTCGTTTCCAAATTAACAGTTTAGAAGTTCGTAGGCTCAAAATAGATTTAAAACTTTTCCACAATATAATTTGGGGACATGTTAGTTTACAACATAACAATGCCTTTAGTATCAGACATTCTAGAACTAGAGGTGACCAATACAAATTTTTTACTCCTTATTGCTCGAGTATGGTTCGATACCATTCATATTTTATTAGAACTACGAGGCTTTATGCAAAATTGCCAATCGAAATACGTAAAAATAACCCATCTATGTTTGCCAAACTTCTTGACAATTTCGATCTCGCACAAATCGATCATAATTTGCCTTCACGTTGACACATTTTCATATATTATTCGGATTTTTATGTTCGTATATTCATTTTTTATACTTTGCTGTTGACCTTGCGCCTAAGAGCGTATAATAAATAAATAAGGCTAATTATAGTCATGGCAAAGAGTGCGACCTAAATTTACTCCTTCAGAGTAAATCTAGATAAGCTTTAAAAAAACTTACCATAGTCCAGCAAAATACATGCCCATAATAATCTCTATCTGCTGGTCTTTGCTTGCAAAGTTGAATAGATGGAAAAGGAAGAGGGGCATGGAGAGGGGAGTCCTTTTGCTGAGGGTGATCTTTTTCGTGCAATTGACGATTGTGTTCCATTAAACCCAGGCGACGTAAATATTCGGAATATTCCGGCAATTCCGTTGTTACTCCCAGACGCTCTAAATATTCCGCATCGAATTCCGCATCGGCTTCCCGTAGTTTTTGATTCTGTAGGCGTTTATATTCATCGGAATAATCAATTTTTGGTTCTTTGTTAAGACCAACCACTGGCAAAAATAACCGGAGAAGGAATACCGGGAAAAATAGCGATTTTTGGGATAACATTTTTATCTGAAAGTAAAATAATTGTAAAATGAAATTTTATACAAATGAATGAATGATCAAATGGTTGTATCTGTGGCAACATCGCGGTTTTTATCCACCATGAACACTGAATCTGCCTCGCCCATCACTATGAGCATCAATCCTCCAGCTGGCACAGCTTCTCGGAACACAATGTTCACAGCCGTAGTACCCTTTTTGATGAGGTCGAACATTCCTCCTAAATTTATACAGTAAATCTAGCTTTTTTTCTTAAGAAAAAACTTGCCTTGGTCCTCTCCGCTGTTGGTCAAATTGAACACGTAAATGCAATGAGTTGTAAGGAATTGTTCATAGGTTATTCCGTTGGAATTGAGTGAGTTGGAAAAGCCTATAGCCTCATTCATATCCAAAAACGGCCTAATTGCCAATTGATGGCCATAGTCCAAGTCATATCGGGCCTGTGGATAGGATCGCCTTAATTTATTATAATAAATTTAGGCTGATTTTTTGATAAAAAAACTTACCCATTGGCTATGATGCTAATGTCCCGTACATTGAAATGATTAAAGTTAAACGGACTCCGACGCTGATCTCCGACAAAGTCAGAGTTGGCAACCAAACCGAGTGTAACCTTAATTTGTTCCATTAAGATTGATTTTTTTGATAAAAAAAATACTCGTCTTGGAACTTGTTCCAAAAACAAGTTGGCATTAAATTCGTAACGTCCCGGGCTGATGAACAACGATTTCATCATGGTTTTTCGCACTGCATAGCGAGCAGGGTTCAGTTCCAGTTTCCGGGCTAGCTGAAGGGCCAACCCATCCATAAGATTCAATTTTTTACAATAGAGCTTCATTGCCACAATTTCCAGGTGATACCGTGGCGGCAAAGGTTGACCCTCGACAAGCAGTGCGATAAGTACAAAAGCGCTTTCATTAGGCTGGATAGTAACATCCAGTTCACAGCTATATTTAAAATGAAAATTTTTTATGGATAATTGACTTACTGATTAATCAAATATTGCGGCTGATTGAATAAATCTGCGTCAATTTTACTTATAAATTGAACCCTATTGCTCGCTTGAAAAATTCTCCTGCGTGTAAAATAACCATCACCTCCCTCTAGAATGATTCCTTGATCTCCAAAATACCCTTCAGCATTCAAATGAGATTCTTTTGCTGGTATAGGAAAGGATAATTCATGGGATAGATAGGTCTTGTAGGCCATCAAAGAATTTGAATTGAAAATTTCGCGCCTAAATTTATTTCAGTAAATTAATGTTGGTTTTTTTTGATAACTATCCATTGATTGCAATTCGCATATTGTTGATAAAGGTTTGCCCTATTAGCTGGATTGGTGCAACATTATCATTCGCTACGATATTTACTAGCTGTCCATTCGCTCCCTCCTTCCGAATTCTCATCTCCGTGAATATGTAGCATTTTGATAAATCAATGTAATTTTGGGAAGAAGATATTTTAAAGTGGTAGGGTGTGTCGGTAAATGGGTTGCTAGGAAGGATTTCAAAGACCTTGGCCTAAATTTATGCAGTAAATCAGGGATGGATTTCCATGAAAGTGAAACTTACCGATGAGACCGTCACATTTGTAGGAGGGATGCTGAAAAAATCGACCGCACTCGTCACGGAGTCCACACTTTGTCCGTCGATTTTATGGAAAACCATTTTTGAACAATGAATTAGTAAAGTCCGAAGGTATCTAATCTGACTCGCTTTTTGGAAGTTGGTTTAATTGCTCTTCCAATGAGTGTTTGATGTGAAAGGAATGACGGTCGCTTTCTTTTTATACGTCGTCCTGTCCCGAATTGCTTTGGTAAGCCACCTAGATTTATGAAGTAAATCAAGGTTGGTATAAGAAAAACCTACCCTTGTCAAGAACTGTGTCTATGCCTCGCTTTCCTTCCTGAATCACCGCTTCCTTCAATGGCGCTCCCTCGGTTACAACTTTGTCCAAAACTCGTTGACCTCTCTTGCTTCAACCTCGTTGAAGTTCAAAACTCGTTGACCTCTCTCCTCTTTTTTGCTTCCTCCTCTTCCTTTTTTGCCTGCTCTTCTCTTTTCCTTTTTTCTTCCTCTTCACGTTTCTTTTTCGCATCCTCCTCGCCTTCCTTTTTCGCTTCCTCCTCGCGTTTCTTTTTCGCTTCCTCTTCGCTTTTCTTTTTCGTTTCCTCTTCGCGTTTCTTCTTCTCTTCCTCACGCTTCTTTGTCTGCTCTTCCTCCTTCCTTTTGTCTTCATTTTCACCAAAACCAATTTTAGCGAATAATTGCTCTCCCCTATTCTTCTCGCCCTCTTTAGGGCGTGATCCAAATAAATCGTCCAGCAAATCCCTTCCTTTCACAGACTTGTTGCTCTTGGATGATAAACCATCGGCATAAAAATTGCTCTCAAGAATATCAAGGGCTAATTTAGCCTTCTTCCGTGTTGCTTCCTCATCATCTTCCGGATAATTTGGTGGTGATTTTAAATCTTCATCAAATTGCGGTGGGGATTTTGGTTCTTCGCCAGCTGAGCGTTTTCTTCTAGATTCCAATACTCGAGGAGGGCTAACATATCGATAATCACTTTTTTCAACCGATTTTATCGCTTCGCTTTGATGTTTCAATGTAGTGGCGAGAAAATCTCGCAAAATCTCTATTTTAGTATGAGATGCCTTTGGCACCGGGATGCGTATAACTTTTTGTGTACCATTTCCATCCGCAGCAAAATGAATGTTTATGGCCTGTTCATCGAGAGTTCCCAAGGTAGATGGCCTAGATTTATAAAGTAAATCAAGGTTAGTTTTTTGAAGAAAAAACTTACCAAGAATAAGCAAATGTGATACTATGGAGACCAACAACCCAGGTACCATTAAAATGGAGCGGCCTTGGCAATCTAACGCGGAATTTATTCGGGGCGTTTTCTGGATAGTCGGTGCTATTGCTGGGTAGATGGACAAAGAATGTATTGGACATATTTATTAATTTCAATAAATAGACAAGCAAATGTAAATGATTGAGTGAAAAATATACAATATGAAAAATGATTGCAATTTATACGAGTTGTGACTCGTGGATCCATTCTGGCTCGGGGTAGCCAATGAATTTAACCAATAGTTCTTTTGTTCCATCTACTCTGGTCCTCTTTCTAAGCACTCGCTCAATCCTGTATGTTGTGTCGGCATCTCGGCGCACTGGTGCAAGCTCCTCTCCATAGAAAAATCCCTAAAATAAATTGATTACAAACATTATAGGCAAGGGATAACCTTGAATTTTTCACCCTTCTCATCTCGTAATTTATAACGGATTGGGCGCATGTGTGACTTGACTGCATCCACTTCCTAAAAATATTCGAATGTTATTCTAAGGTTTAGTTTTAATTTAAAAAAATACCAAAATTTCATCGCCGTAATTGGGTATATAACCCTTCTCGAACTGTCCCTTTGCTACACTCATACGTACCGTCTGACCAGGCTTAAATTTTGGCTTTCCCATACTCTTTTTGCTGAATAATGATCGATGGAGTTCTTTTCCGTAAAGTTTCATCCAAATTTTCTGAGCATTTTTAAAGTTGACATCAATGGGTCGGAGCCCGCCGGGAAATGCCCGTGAGGGTGATCGATTAATTCCATCCACAATTCGATGCACTGTATCCACCTTGATTTATGAAGTAAACCAAGGTTTGATTTTTATAGCAAATCTACCTCGATTTATTCCTTTGGAGTAAATCAAGGTTAGCTTTTCATTGAAAATGAAAACTTACCCAATTAAGCGATTTATGTTGTGCGAAAAATCGATACAGCCTCCCCTTGACTGTACGAATTGCCCTTTCCGCAAGGGCTGCTTTAACCGAGGAGTGAACTGATTCATGTTTGTCAATTTCTTCCTCTTTGAATAAACTTTTCAATGGAGCATTTTTGAATTCTGTACCCTTATCTGAGAAAATTCTATGTGGTTTCATAGGCATTTGAGCGAGTAGCTGTTTAAATCCCTCTACCATATCATCAGATTTCTTTGATCTCAAAGGTACAACGAAAATACGCTTAGAGAGCACATCTATGGCTAGGAGTAAATATCGATTGCCTTTATTACTTCGAGAAAGGGCTTGGAAATCCGCCAAATCCACTTGAACATCAGTCATGAAGCCGGTGGGCACAGTTCTTGCTCTCGGAAAATGCACCCTCCGAGGGCGCATAAGTGTGTATGTTCGATGCCCTTCGAGATAATCCTTAACATCCTTTTTGCTAATCCAGTTTCCCAACTCCTTCTTAGCTTCCTGCCATAATCTTTGTACCCCCGCAAAGGCTGATGATGATGCAGGGTCGTTGTAGAGGCGATCCAGGGTATCCTTCACCGAGGGCTTAGATTTATGAAGTAAATCAAGATTTGTTTTTTCTAAAGAAAAAACTTACTCCATCTTTGCGGTTTAAATATAGTTGTTCGAAGACCTTCCCTTCTGTTTTTTTGATACGGTTGGGCCGATTGCTTTCGCTTTTGCTTAGCCGAAAGACTCTTTGAAGAGAAAACAGGACCCGGTGTACCCTGATCAACCGCTACTGGGTCAAAAATTGATTGTTTTCTCCTTAGTTTTGATAGCTTTGGTGATGGCAAAGTCTCCCGCCATTTTCGCTTCTTTAGTGTTCTCGGCACATATTGAGCTGGATTTTCTAGTTGTCTGAATATTTTGCGAGCTATACGACGCCGAGGTTGTGGCAACGGAGGTGGAGGTTCGTCATCAGATACCCATTCTTCTTCGTCCGCATTTCGGGGTGCAGGTACCAAACGGGATTTCAATGGTCGTTCATCGACAAGATCTTCTCCTCGTCGCTTTGCTTGTTGACGAGGTGTAAATTGCAGAGGAAGTCGGCCCTCTCGTGCAATATCAAGTCTAGGACGACGACGAGAAGTGGAAGGTTCTAATTGTTCATCTGGTAATGGAGCTAGCAAAGCATCTGCTTCAGCTTCGCGGCTGTTAACTAGTGGTGAATTTTGAGGTGCCTCTTGTTGAAGCAACCGATATTTAGCTGGAAGTTCAAAATCAACAATATCCAATGACCTTTTAAAAATTGGTCTAGGGGGCTGTCGTTCTCCCTGTCGAACGGGTGCGCGGCGTCGGCGATGAGAAGGTGGAGATACTACCCCTGGTTGCGCTGGTGGGGCAACGGGGACAACGGGTTGTCGCGGCAGAATTGGTGAAAAAGATGCGGGCGGAGGACTAGGTGGAGGAAGGGGCTGTTGCGCACCAACCATCTCATGACGCCTATGGCGATGAGGTGGTCTGATAGGATTAAACTCAATTGCAATTTCTTCCTCATCGCTCTCATCTCCTCGCTTGACCAATGCTCTAAGCCCATTACTGAATTCAACCTTTGTATGCTTGTTTGCATGCTCTCCTCGCAAATGCAAATATTTAGCCAGTTGTTGATTATAAAGCAGATTTTTAGTATTACTATTAATGCTTTGTCGTTTGGTCCTTTCCAAGGCTTTGCGTGCAAAATCCAAGTTTAGGTTACCCGTATCATTAGTAGTTAGTCCACGATAAATGTCTTCAGGAACGAGGACGAGTTTGGAAGAAGACATTATTGTTGCTGTTCACTTCCGAGCACTTTAGATATAACTGATCGTGCCAAATCAATTAGAATTGGTGTAAGAAGTGCTGCAAAAAGCGGTCCGGCATCACTCCCGGTTTGAGATAGTAATTTCCTGGCTCCGCGTTCGGTTCGCTTCCTTGCAAGACGACGAAGAAAATCGGCGTAAGGTACGAGGCGTTTCTTTTGGCGAGTGGTCAGTTGGAAACGTGAGCAGAGAATGTTGACACAAATCTCCACTAATGAAAGAAGCTGTTCCGCACCAGCTTTCTTCAAAATCCGCTTTCTCTTGTGGTCTGATTTGGTTTGAGCCAATGAACGAAGAAAGTGGAAGTTGTCTTGTACGAGTTGACTAATTTGGGCTTGTTTTTTATGAGAGACCATTTTTAGGAATGAAAATGAAACTTTCTCCCTCTTCTCTATCGTCGCTAAATATACCACTTCGTAGTTTTAGTGTGGGGTCTGATGCAGCGTGCATGTCAATAACAATATATCCATATGCTTTACTGGTTGCTAATCTATATGAGTCGAGAAAGTAATCAAGTCGGCGAGGGAACAATTGAACACCAATATTGCGAATAGAGAGCTCCGAATTGGGGCTTCTCATAAGCACAATATATTGGGCATTTTGTCTGAGAACACGAAGTTTACGGTCAAAGAGTGCTTGCGTACAAAGATGATGGAAAAATTTTGATGATGTGAAGCCTTGAGGTAGTATTCAGAGAGTTGTTGTTCCGAAATGGACAATAGTAGGTCATCAAGTACGAGCAATAGGGGTTTGGGCATTCGTTTAATCAAATCTGCCGGTGGAACCCCCGAGTAGACACTGGCACCTGAGCGTTGAAGGATGGGAACTGTTTCGGACATTTCCCCGAAACAATAGAGGATTGAAGCTGGTGGAGGATGCATCAATTCGGATGATTCGGCAATGAATTTGAGGAGAAATGTGCTTTTCCCACTCGAGCTGGGTCCCGATATTATCATTCCGAAGGGATGTTTAAATTTTAGATCTTTATCCGAAAAAGATTGCGTAGTAAGCATTAGCACAAGATGAATATGGAATTTCGTAGGGATTAATGGAATAAAAATGATGGATGGATGGAATATAGGTTAGGGAGATTGGGTATCTGTAATAGAATCCTCTGTCACATCTTCAATCGCTTGTTTTGGCGGTGGAGCGGTGAATTCCATCCCTTCTTCGATGCGATCAAGCGGTCGTTTATGAAGTTGTCCTGTTGAGCCTAAATCGAGACCGGTTGTTGCCGCTGCAACACTGTCCATAAATTCCTGAACCTCTTGCCACTCCTTGTCATGGTCTGCGAGAGGGGCTTCTTTCTTTGAGTCCAAACCGAAGGTCGCGGCAGAGATGCTATTCATGAAGTGCTCCGCTAATTCGGGAGGTGGTGGCGGAGGGGGCAGAACGGAAACTTCTGAAAATAGATTTATTATTCATCTTTAAAAGTATTTCGAACCTTGAGGAGTTTGTGTGCCAATATCCAGGCCGGTAGTCGCGGCTGCAATGCTGTCAATGAATTGCTCAGCTAATTGCGGTTGAGCTGGAGGAGGCAGAAATTGCGAGCCAATTTCTGAAAAATTGATTTTATTATTCATCAAAAGGATATTTCAGACCTTGATGAGTTTGGGTGCCAACATCCAGGCCGGTAGTCGCGGCCGAAATGCTGTCCAAAAACTCCTGTGGCAATTCACCATTGTGAGGAGGTGGTGCTGGTGGTGGTAGTGAATGCAAAACTGGATCTATTTCTAAATATCGGTTTAAAATTGAAAAAAAAAACAAATTTACCTTTTGGCGGCGGTGGTGGCACGAAGAAAGATTCCCTGAACACTGGCGGTTTGTGAATTTTATGGTCCTCGGGACAGCCGTGTGGGATATTGAACATATTTCCTTTGGCTTTGAATTTGATAAATGTGTGGCCCGGCAAGTCGCATATGTAGTCGAAGGGTACGAAGCGTGGCTTCAAATGCTCGTTCCATACTGTCACCCCTTCTTTTGTGATCAGTTTATTGACATCTTCCACCGGGTTCATCGGGATAATCACTGGATTGGCAATTCGGCTACTGGTTACTTTAATTCCGGCCGAAATAGCATAAATGAAGACATCCGGAATGATCTCCTTCATTAATCCAATTTTGTCACACATGTTTAGGGCCATTTGGGTGGGAAATTAATATTTGAACTATGGGAGGGATAATGGAGATGTAAAATGAAAAAAAAATGGAATGAATGAATGAAGAATGATTGAAGGAAATAGGTTAGGGGAAGAATTGCGATGATTGAGCACGCCCCTTTTATATTTTTTTCCCGCCAAAACAGGGAATTAGCGCCAAAACTCGTATCTTTCTTTCTCTAGCTTTCTCTCTTTATCTCTATGTCTCTCTCTTTTTCTTTCTCTATCTTTCTCTCTTTATCTCTATGCCTCTCTTTTTCTTTCTCTAGCTTTCTCTATATAAAAGCCTTTTGAAGATACCGCCAAGGTATAGCTAGTGCGGTAAAACCCTTTTATGATACCGCCAAAGGTGGCTAATGGATGGGGTTAGTGCGTAAAACCCTTTGATGATACCGCCAAAGGTGGCTAATGGATGGGGTTAGTGCGTAAAACCCTTTGATGATACCGCCAAAGGCGGCCAATAGGCGGGGTTAGTGTACGAAAACCCTTTGATGATTGGCATGTAGTTTTAAATTGCGGTAAAATATGTACGATATTGGCGGTATCCTTTGATATTATTGCCACCCTCGGGGATAATTAAATGCCCCCATTCGCCAAGGGTTAAATTGCGGTAAAATATAAACATTTTAAGGGTAAAGGCGGCTCCCTTTGATTTTAGCAGCGAGACCTCTGTATTGGCGGCACCCCCTTTGATCTTAACCGCCTTAAAATTGCGGTAAAATATAAACATTTTAAGGGTAAAGGCGGCTCCCTTTGATTTTAGCAGCGAGATCTTTGTATAGGCGGCCCCTTTGATATTAACCGCCTTAAAATTGCGGTAAAATATATAAGGTATAGGCGGCATCCTTTGATCTTAGTGCCACCGCCGCAAGGGGCACCGTGCCGAAACCCTCCCATAGGCACGGGCCACCTGTCACTTTTTCGCATCAATCAACCAGCGAGAGCGCCGCAGCGATACTGCCGAAACCCTTCCATAGGCATGCGCTATGACAGCTGTCACTTTTTCGCGCACTCATCAATCAACCAGCGATACACCCTGTAGGTTTCTACTCACATTTTGGACTTGGAATATTCAGAGATTGTAGCCAATTATTAAAGAAAAATAAAAGGAAAAGTACGGTAGAAGAAGGAAAGGGGCCAAAACCATGCAACAACGAATTGTGAGATTGATGGAAAAATGACAATGATGAGAAGAGATGGCAAATTGGAAAGGAGCAAAGGGAAAAGGAGCAAAGGGGCATTCATTCAAAGGGAGGGCAAGGCGCCAAAAGCCACCCAACATACCAAATTTATGTACATAATTAATAAATAATTCAATTGGCAGAGGGACCATGCTGGTCAATACGGCGAATAAATAATAAATTCATTGCCATCGAAAGATTGGAAGCATTTGAACGAAAGCGAAAAGGCCAATAGAACCGGGACACAATCACTACATGCATATGTACTCTTACATATTTAGTCACAACCAACTTGGCAGCCCATACATTATGAATTTCCAACTAAATGTTCAACAATCAGATCCATTCTTACACTCCTAATTGGATCAAAGATCCATATACACAGCTATTTTTCCGGTGTGAACCTTCAGAATTTGGACTTTTTCACAGTGAACCAATTTGGATGGGATTAGGCTCATTTTGTAGCTAATTTTGCTCTATTTCTGACACCAGAGTGCTCTTTTTCTAGGGTTCGTTCGTTTTAAACTTGAGGGTTATAGCGAATGGGCCGCAAATGTCGTCACACCCTTCTTTCTTTATCCTTTTTATTCATAATATTTAATTTTAATTTCTCTTCCTTAAAGTTCGCTTCGGAATTTGTTTTTAAATGGCTGATCGCTTTCCAACGATTATAAATATAACCAATCCAACAATTAGTGTTTATTTATTATATTTTGGCTATATTTTAAAATATTTTTGTGTATTAAAGTCAATTTATGACAGACACAAGCGTTAGCGATACAGAAAATAGATTTTTAAAACAAAATGAAATTAATTTATTATTTTTTTACTCCAAATACATATTATTCATAAAAATTTTTTTATTTTTTCTGGAATTTCTTAGCCAATCAATCCTTAAAAATCAATTTCAAATGTGCAAATAAATAATTTGCAAAATCCATGGGCACCATTTTTCATGTGCATCATTAGGGTGGGTGGAAGCGAAAAAACAATGAAAATGAGTGGATATGATGAATATTTTGTCCCAACACTGATCCATTTCCATTGCAAAAATGTAATTTTTACATATTGCATAATTTCGCCAAAAATGGGAAATGATCATCGATTCAATCCAATAAGTCATTTATAAAAAAATCAAAAATTTGAAAACTAATAAGACAAAATGCAAAACAAAACATTGAATTGCCTTTTAATTTTGTTCTCACATTTTTAATTTAGAAATTTCTTTTTTTTCTGGATTTTAAGTGGATTTAGGCTTAGGTTTTTTCAGTCCCCATTTTTCCTTTCAATTTTACTTATAAATTTCTACAAAATTTGTTTGTATTAATTCGGAACCCATTCATAAATTATTTAATTCGTTTCCCCTCCTGCTGATTGAAAATGTCCATCGGACCAACCCTTTTGCTTCTTTGGCTCCTCAATTTGTTCACTTTGCCAATTCCGGCCCATCCTTCGCCTTCATTCTCACCAGTTCCGGCATTTTATTGTAGCAATCAGCTGGATGAAATTTCCGTGAGTCCAAGAATTCGTTTCACACCCAATTATCGGTTGCATTCCGCAACAAAAATGTCATACATACTTGGGTACATATAAGCATACATATAACATTGATCCCATCCCCATTTCTTTCTCTTTGTTTTAAATTCATGGCCTTTGGAAAATTTAAAGATATTATAAAATAATTGGAATCAGAATATTAAAATAGATTTAGCCGATAAATCCACTTTTTACCAATCTTCAAATTCTTTTTAATTCAGGGGCCGCCCCCAATACCCTGCCCCTTGCCATGTTTTGTCAACATTTGTTCCGTGGAGAATATACTCAGCACATTTGACCAGTGGCTCTTCGGTGCCAGTGGAGTGACGGATGAGGAAGTGAAGTCAATTTTGATTATTTTGCATTATTTTTACGAACAAATGGAAAATGCCGGAAGAATGGGGGAAAAGAAGCGCAAAATATTCGGTGGAATCGGCCAATTGTTCCGTTGCGCCCAACAGCAGAAATCGCTGAGGCAATTTGCCAAGGAAAAGGGAATGACAGAGAATGGAATTTTGGAACAATTGCAAGTGAAAGTGGAAATTGCGCAGGAGGAACCCCGAAATTGGGAACTGAATTTGGCACTTTGGGCCGAAAGAATGCCATATTTGATGGACAGAATGTTGGGAGAGATACGAGGAGAGGAGGAGAAGGTGGAGCCGAATATTGGCGAATTGGTAGGGATAATTGGAGAACTGTGCCGATCCAAAGATTGGGACGAAACCGAATGGACGGGGTGGGGGGAATTTTGTGGGGAATTGGCCAAATTGGACCAAAAAGGTGAAGGGAAAGGAACGGAAGAAAAGGACGAAACACCACAAGGGAAAAGGCCAAAGGACGAAACAATGCAAGGGAAAAGGCAAAAGGACGAAACACCACAAGGGAAAACACAGAAAGAGAAAACGACAAAAGGGAAGACGCAAAAGGACGAAACGCTGAAAAACAAAGGGCCTGCTGGAGATGAAACGCCGAAGGAGAAAAAGCCGAAATCCAAAGAGCCAAAAGTTAGAACGGGCAAAAAAGAACCAACGGAGCAAATATTATTGAACGAAATGGCCAGAGTGGATATTATGGAACATTTTGAGCAATTGGGACATAGAAGGCCATCTGTAAGTGGTGGGAAGGGGGAGAACATTAGCAGCAGGACGAAGATAGACAGCAAAGAAGTGCCGATGTTGGAATTCAAGTTGGAACAAATTGCGCAAAGGGCGCCCGAAGAAAAAAGGAACGAAGCAAAGACGAAGACCAAGAAGAAGAAAAGTGCCAGAAGAGGGAATGAATGAAGAGGGAGGAAATTGCGATCTGATAGTCTCCTTTAAAAGGAATTGGAATAATTTTTATCGCAAATATCACAGAACTAAAATGGACATTGTTTAGTTTAACATAAGAAATCCATTCACAAAGCCCACAAAATCATTCCCCCAGCAGATATATTCTGCAGTCGCCAGAGTGTGTCCGTCCGGGTTGCACGACTTTCGGAGGTCGGATGTCCACATTGGAACGAAAAACAAATCCTTGAATTACAATACTCCATGAGCACACGTGGTGTCTCTCTTTCTCTAGCCTCCCTGTTCTATCACATTTGCTGCTTCTCTGTTCCAACGTGAATTTGACCAAATGAGATCAAACAGTGCTTTTCGTTTCAATGTGGACATCCGACCTCCGAAAGGAATGCAACCCGGACACAGTCTGACGACCGCAGAATATGGGTGGGATTAAACAGATTGTTAGGTATTGGCCAAATGCAAAGGAGATCCGTAAAACGCACCGAAGTGCCGGTCTCGAAGAAAGATTCTTTCCTTGACTAATTATTTCCTCTGTGCTATTGTCTGGATACACAACACCATCACTCACTTTGTATCATTTTCTTGAGGGAATTCTTATAATTAATTAAATAGTTAATTAGTAATCCCTTATTTTTTGTCCTTTCCTTTCCTCCACCATTCTTCCACCTATCTGTTTTTGTCATCTTCCCTTTACCAAATTTCATCGTAACAAGTTCTATGACTTCCCCTTTCCCCCTCCCAACTTCTATTTGGCCCTTCCCCCCTTCTCGTCCTTATCAGATTCAACTTTCATTTTCTTCTCCGAATTTTCCTTCCCTTCCGTTCTTCCGTGTTTTACCATTTGTCATCAGCCAAGTTTGACTTTGAATTAATGACGAGACTGAAGATAATTATCAGTGACAAATAAAATTGTTCTGCCATTTCTAGCATAGACATTCATTACATGAATTTTAAGTTGTCAGACTCGATGTTTTTCTCTTTTTTTCATTTTTATACTCAGTCAGCGAAAGCGAACTAACTTTTTGTTTTTGTTCGAGTGCAGATGGACAACTCGTCCACCCTCGCCGCTCCCAATGCTTCATCCCCGGCCTTGATCCTGGCCACCCTGCTCAACTCCTCCTCCTCCTCCCTCATCGACGACCTTGCCAATGCCACCAGCTCCGTGGTTGCCTCCTCCTCCCCCTCCCCCTCCCAAAATTCGGCCTCCTCTCCCGGCATCAATCTCTTTTCGCTGATGAACATCATCATCTGTGCCCCTTTGCTGGCCCTCCAGCTGACTTCTTTGCCCGTACATCATCCCCCCCCCCCCTTTGATCTTATAATTGATCATTTTCTCTTTTTTCTGATCATCACAGATCTTCTTGATCTACCCCAATTACCGCAAAAATGTGTGCTTCCGAATCCTGTTCACCAACGGCATCACAGACTGTCTCCAGCTGTGTCCAACACTCACCTTCGCCACCCTGAATCTGATCACCAACGACATCCCCAGATGGTTCCAGATGGTTAGTGAGTAGTCTATAATGTCTAAATATTGTTGTAAAAAGATTGGCGCCGCCATTGTCATGAATGCCTGGAATTTGCTGGTCATGCAGCACTTTTTGTTGGCCATCAATCGGTTCATCGTAATCATGAGGGCTCGCTTTCTGGGTTCAAGATTCATACCGAACGAGGACACCGAAGCATTCTGTTTCAATGTAAGCAATTCCTTTACAGCAAAAGCTTTGAATTTTGTTTGGGGCTTTTGACCAAGCAAATCTTGTCCCCGCTCATCAGGTTGCCCATGTGTTCTGCTGGGCCCTGTTTTTCGTGATGTTTGGACTTCAGCAGACCGACTTGATGGGCAATTTGTTCCATTCGGGCACCAGCCAGTTCTACTACGACATTTCCAAGCCGTACACCCAACTGTTCCGGGATGTGTTCTGGTATATGACCATTGTGATGCCGCTGATCTGTTTGGCCATTTACATTGCCATCATCATCACAGCCATTATGGTCGAAAATAAAATAAAAAATAAATTTAATTTTGGAACAATTTAGAGTCGAATCAGAATGCAACAAGGCGGCAACCGAACAACGGGGGCCAAGTCAGATGGGGGAGCCCCGTCCGTGATGAATGACTACGAACGACGATTGCTGTTGCAGGTACGATGCCCCTACGGGTTTTGTCCATTCGGTTTCAAAATAATTGACCGATTTGACCGTGTAATGATCAAATTAAACCAATCGAGTGATCAGTTGCTAACTCAGTCCATCATTCTCTACACTCTAATGGGCCTTCTGATCATTGCCTGGAACTCGTTCTCGGCCTGCCCCGGAGATGTTTGTATCGGCAAAATCCTGTGGACCATCCCCATCTCGCTGACCCGTACCCAGCACACTTTGCTCATTGAGGTGCCAAATCCTAAATTTGGATAATCAAAAATGTTTTAGGGTCCTTGGATGGTTTACTGTGGTCTGAATCCGATACTTTTTCTCACCATGAACAAGTATTCCAAATTGCGATGCGAAAACCGACATTTTGCCCCAAAATAAATGGTTTTAGGGAATTTCGGAACCGATACTTACAACTCTACTGGAAGAAGCCGAAAATGGCACAGCCAATCACTTCGGTCACTTCAGTCAGCTCTAATGCACCAGCCATAGGGAACGGTATTGCTCCCAAAGAGGACAAGAACTTTTGAAACAAAAAATCCATTATGTACATATGGCAGCTACCTTAACTTTTTAAATTCATTGTTATTTTCTGCATTATGTAAAATAAACTTGCACTTAACTTGCATATGTAATTATAATCAGCGCAAAAAATCCAATAAATTTCAATTTATTTTTCCCTCATGATCATGCTTACGACGTGGAAGCTTGCTGCGTTAAATACAGATCGAGGAATTTTTGTCGGTGTCCATAGGAATTCTTCTCTGACTGAATTTACAGTGTCTGTCAATGTTATTTCTCACTTTTCCTTTTTTTTCCCTCGCCGCGAAAAGACAATATAAGATAGAAGAGAAAATCATCGCTTCATATTGTTTTCCTTTGAACTTATGGACACCGGTTGAAAAACCTTGGGCTGTAGTATAGAAGGAAAATAAGTAATGCTACATTGAATGTAGAAATTTTAAACAAATGCTTCGATAATTTTAGAAAAATTACATGCTAAAAACGAAGTCTGCATTTTAACCTACCTCACCCAAAAATAGAGCCCGGACCTGGACTGGATCCAGACCTGGATTTTCTGGATCCTGGATCCAGACCTGGATTTTCTGGATCCTGGATCCAGACCTGGATTTTCCGGATCCAGTTCCAGAGGTTTTTGGAAAATTTTGGATTTCTGAATTTTAAAATCCTGGGTCCAGATTCCAGGCACTTTCCAAAATTTCAATCCAGTCCAGAATCCAGCAGGTCCTTCCCACCTCTGGATCAAGAATAGTGGTTTTTTACAGTGAAAATATGTGAATTTGATAGAGATTTTGAATATAGCGAAGGATATTTTGCCAAAAATTCGGTCGATTGAGTCCCCACGATTGAGTGAGTCCTTACACCAGGGTGCACAACTCACTTCACGAAAAACATGGCAAAATATCAAAAAAATATGGCATTTATATGGCAACCTTTTAAATAACAAAAAATTTAATAATAACGTTTTATTGTTCACGTTCATATTTTTCTGCATTTTTTCCATTATCCAAAAATTCATTTTTAAAAACTAATTCATTTTTAAAGGAGTGGCGGCGTAAGGCTCTTCCCTTAAGAAAATTGATCATTTTTTTGGTTTGTACTTTCTAAAATGAATTAAATTTCTTGAGGGGTGGCGGCGCCGGTCCCGATAGGGGACGGCGGAGAAAATTTTGAGAATTTCAGCCTCTTTCCTTTTAGAAATTTGATTATTTTTTGTCATTCATTTTTAAGA
>LDKF01001423.1:6511-24732 GCA_001026735.1 Rotylenchulus reniformis
TTTTTCATCTTGGTAAAATTTTTAATGTGTATTTCTTTTCCAGAATCCCGTTTTTAGGGGTGTATTTTGGTCCAGAATCGCGTTTTTTTTTAAATTTCTCTCAATTCTGATTTTGTATTGCCACGAAAACATTTAGTGTCCACTTCATCGTTCAAAAATGGGGTCGAAAAATAGTGCCCACTCCCCTCTTCAAGACTGAGGTTGAAAAAACAAATCACCCCCGC
Source organism: Rotylenchulus reniformis (assembly GCA_001026735.1). NCBI lineage: Eukaryota > Metazoa > Nematoda > Chromadorea > Rhabditida > Hoplolaimidae > Rotylenchulus > Rotylenchulus reniformis. Next base: position 6,736 of record LDKF01001423.1, read on the forward strand.
AATTAGTCCTCCTGTAATAGAACTCCCTCTGGAGGGGGGCTGAAAAATAAATCCCCCGGAGGGTCTAATACAGGAAATACGGTAAAATTAATTTCATTTGTTTTGACCAACTTCGGGATCAATTTCCGCCATCATTTTGTCATGTAAGTGTTCGGTGTAGAGACGGAAACATTTTCCGGGTTGGGTTCTGCCAGCCCGACCGGCTCGTTGGGTGGCGGACACGCGGCAAATTCGATGGACCAACAGCGACTCGATCTTTGTCCGAGGGTCGTAGAATTTGCGCTTGTAAAAGCCAGGATCCACAACGAATACAATGCCATCAATTGTCTATGGTAAAAAAGAAAAAAATGGGATATTTTAGTTAATAACCAATTTAGTAAATCAAAATGATAAGGAAAATATTTAAAATTATGGATAGGTAAATGTTCGAGGCTCTACTAGGAGGCACACGGACCATTTAAGCGTGAGGCTCAATTTTAAAAATTTTTGAAGACCGGGGGTCCCTAAAACCGGCCAGACTGAAGACCGAGTTTTAAACCGATGTGAATAAATCTATTTTAAGGCATAAAAATGAGATGTCGGCGCTGCCTGGGAAAATTTTGAAAATTGGGACACTTTATATATTTTCTAGGAATATAGTTTAACTTCATTTGCCAGCTCAAATGATAGAATTTTCATTTAGTATGAGAATAATCAAATTTCTCAATTTCTCGGCTCTCGGGGTCATTTCTCGGTCTCGAATTCGGTTCTCGAAACATGGGAAAATTTGGATTTTAGCATCACTAGTTCCCGCGCACTCGCGCATTCATCATATCATGGTGCTATGTCATTACAAAAAAAAATATCAAAACCCAATACATTTCCCATGTATTGCTCTATCTTTTAGTATTTTTGTTTTTCGAAATTCGAACAAAAAGTTTGAATATTCTATTTTTCGATATTTTCATGGAGCATAAAATTCTGTACAACTTTGTCGCTGGAAGTTTTGGCCTAGCAAGTCTTAACAAAAAAATTTGGGAACGTAATTGGGTTTTGGCAATTTTTGTAACGACTCTGCACCGTGAACACAAATGGTTCGATTCGAGTGTGAGTGGTACTTACCATGGATGTTTCAGCGACATTCGTGGCAACGATGCATCGGCGTCCTAAAAAATTAAAATAATTAAAAAAATAATAATCAGTGAATTGATAATTTCTACGAAATCTACTAGGTCGGGTCATAAAAAAGTTCGCATTGTAAAAACATTTATTTAAGTTTTAGCAAATATGTAAATCTTAATCCTTTTCGTGTTTATATTGATAGGTCTATATGTTTTTTACATTTTCACTTAAAAAAACTCAAAAAGCCTTTTTTCAAAAAAAGTTATGGCCCGGGGAATGACCGACGGTAAGGGTAAAATTCAATACCATGTTACACATCCAGCTTAAAAACTGGAAAATTGCAGAGTAAGGAATTCAAAATACTTATAAAACATTGAGAAAGGATATATTCCTTTGGTTAATGACGTTAAATGAATTAAAAGATTTCAATATAGGATAGAGAAGCACCAAACTCAAAAGGGGCTCTGAAAACCCATTCACCAAGGACAAAAAGGCCCTGAGCAACAGAGAAAAATGATATGGAAAAATATCTCGCACAGAAATATAGCGAAGACATTGGCCTATCATGGTGGAATAACGAAAGTTTCAAAAAATTATTTCAAAGAAAAATTTTTGGTTCCATAAAGGTCTGTTCATCGATGTATTCACCAAAAAAAGCAACGAGAAATGACTTGTCTTTTAAATCTGATTCCAAAAAATTTATAACTCTGTTTCAAAAATTTGATTAAATAGAATGAAAACTATGTTGATTTGGGCTATTTTCAATAAGAAAATAATTGGTGAAGGCTAATGAAAAAAATTATTTTAATCCTCTGACATAATTTGTCTAAAAAATGGATTTTGGTACATTTTCGTCTCTATTCAGCTCAAATATTAAAAAAGTTATTCTATTCTGATGTAATTTGGTAGATATAATCCTATATTAACTAATTACAAATGAGAAAGTTAGATCGAATCTTTTTTTGGATTTTAAAGAAATTTGAATAAAACCCTATTCGAAAAAGCGAACTTTTTTATGACCCGACCTAGTATTTGCAGGCCGATCCACTTGTGGTTCCAGGATTTTGCGCTGCTGATCATGTTGCAAAGTGGCATAAAGAGGGATTGGAATCTATGGGTGAGAAAATGACTTTTATTTAAATATACTTTCTATCAGGTCGTATCAAAAAAGTTTCCTTTTGGTATTCACGCGAGCATAACTCCACAATCAAAGAACCAAAAAATCTAGAAATTTCAGAAATGATACTTCCATATGTATTTTATATTTTTGCTTTTGAGCCAATTATAATTGCTGTTGAACTTTTCGAGAAAAAAGTTCCCGAAGTGGTCCAGGTCAAAAAGCACCCAATAGGCTCCATTTACACAGCTGGAAATTAAGTTCCAACTCGTCGTTAAACTGGTCTTAAACCCGAAAACCGATTTGGCCATTTTTGACTTGGACCACTTCGGGAATTTTTTTCTCGAGAATTTCAACAGCAATGATAATTGGCTAAAAAAGCAAAATGTAGAAGAGATATAGGAGTATCTTTTCTCAAGTTTTTAGATTTTTTGGTTCTTTAATTGTGGAGTTATGCTCGCGTGAATACCAAAAGGTAACTTTTTTTATGATACGACCTGGTATGTAGTTACCAATCTTCGGAAGATATTGATTTTCGCGCGTCGATTGAGGTTAAAAAGCGTTCGATAGAGCTAAAGGACACTTGTCATAATGTTTTAAGGTTAGTAAAAAAGTATAAAAAAAGTCCTCTTGTCCGGTCAAAAATAGCAAAATATCCCCCTCCTTTTCTTTTTTGTGGATTTCGATCACTTTTTCAATGGCCTTTTCTTGATACGAGTCCTCTGTGATGTCCCAATCAGTGTACTGAATTAATTAATTAATTAAATAATTAAAATAAAATATTTTACAATGATTTTCACGGGAAATGAACGGCCGGGAATTTGCAAGACGAAAGAGCCAGAGAAGTATTTGGCAAAATTGCCGGTGTTCAGCGAGGCACTCATCACTACCACGCGCAAATCCTTTCGGTGTTTCATGATTATCTACAATATGATGTAAAGACATTGTATGGATAAAATAATATTAAATTTATTTTTTAATTTTCGCTACAAACTACAAACATAAATTTTCGCTGCAAAAAATTATAACTTAAAGGGATTTCCACATTTTTCCGACGCGGATTATCTCAATTCGCACCGAATATAAATAGAACATTATTAGAAAGGGTCCTGCTGAAACAACCGAGGGAGGTATAATAGTTCGGTAAAGGACGTTTCAGTGTGGCCATTTCGGTATGGAGACTAGAAAACTGTTTATAACTTATCAGCTTAAAAGCAACCTCGAAAAAATGAGTTTGATATTTAAAGATAGGCTTGAATGTCTGCTATAAAATTGCTAGAGAGACCTTCCGAAGTCATGGCCACATCTTTGGTCCAAACCACGATTTTGTGGCTCAATTTGGCCATAATCTCACTTGGCCAATCCGGATAATCCTTTTTACAAATTTATAGAAGATATTTAATCCTATCTATTTACACCAAACTCGTTTCTCTAGATTGCGCTTAAGCTATGACCTATAAGCAATTTTCTAATCTCCACACTGAAACGGCCTGTTTCGATAATAGTTCGGGACCCTTCTCTTGAATAATTATCAGTTTATTGATTTTAACAAATTTGTTGTAAATTATGAAGTGCTATCCAGCTATTCACCTTGACCAGCCCCAACAGCACATCCGTGGTCATTCAGGCAAGCACGTGGAGCAGGTCATAGTGGTGGGACATGACGAGGTTGTTTACTGATGCGCACCTAAGCCGGTCGTTGTGAGGCAGGCACGTCATGAACTCGGCTCAGACTATCGACTGGTGTAGGAGCTTTGCTTACCTCATCGGGTGAAGAACCGGGTTGACATTTTAACATATTCCAAAAAAAAACAATTCTCTGATATTTATAAAGAGGTATTAAAGCTCCTCTTAATATAAGCCTCTACCCCGGGTCCGTATCTTAAAAGTTCTGTTTTCCCTAAAATCAGGAGGCACTAAAATTGGAGTAAATCCTTATCTTAAAAAATACCCTGGTTTTGGGGGTAGTTTACCCGGTTGAACAGCACGACTTTCCGGGCCTCGATTTGCCCCATATCTTAAATATTTTATCCTTTTTTTATAGGGTGGCGACGGGGTCCCCGCTCCTCGCGGGGACCCCGTCCCCGCAAGGGTCGCCAGTCCCTTGTCCCCGCGGGGACACAGGGACAAAATGCACCCCTAAGAATGGGGAAATCGGCCAAAATTGATCAATAATTTTGGGAGAAATGGGAAAAATGACAGAAAAATAAAATTTTCTAAACCAATTTTTCTTAAGAAATGTTCGAAAATATTGAAAATTTTTCTCCGGCGTCCCCTATCGGGGCCGCCGACATAACTATAGTGTAATTGGGAACTCGAAATCGGCAACCCAAAGTGACCCCTAAGCCTAAGCGCCAAACTGACCCCTACCCTCCCATCGGAAATAATTTTTTTTCATTTTTACAAAAAATATTTCTTAGATTTTCGGAAAAGATCCAAAATTATTATAAGCCACCGATTGTTGAATTTTTTTCGAAAATTTTTAAATTTTTTGATTTTTGAAAAATTTTTTGGAAAATTAAAAAAATTTTATAGACCCAGGATTTCTCGGAAAATTTTCACAGTGCCCAGATTTATCGAAAAATTTGAAAATGGCTTAATAATAAAAAACAATAATTTTTAATTAATTTCAAATGAATTTTTAAATACGGAAAAAAATTTTCGAATTTTTTTCAATAATTAAAAGACTTAGACCCGCGAAAATCTGTCCCGTCCCCGCGAGGGTCGCCAGTCCCCGTCCCCGCGGGAATTCCGCCACCCTATTTTTTTACCCTACTCCTAAGCAGGGTAAACGGGTAAATGAGCATACTAAAGGATTTTACCCCATATCTTAAAAATGAAAAAGTGCCATTTACCCTGAAATTGGGGGTAAATAGCACCGTTTTTAAAGCTATGGGTTTCCGAGTAAACGACCCGGTGCTGTTTACCCGGGTAAACGGCACCGTTTTTTAAGATACGGACCCCGGTGATAATGAAGGTGAATCTCTATTTTTGGGTAAAAATATTCTCTACTAGTCTACTGCTAAATTAAAAAGTAAGCTCAGGTGGTCCGCTGTGAGGGTGCAAATTTGTAAAAACCATATTCAAAAAAAATAATTGATCAACTGACATCTAAATCTCGCACTATGTAATAATGATTATACATATACTACTTCATTCATACCCGTACGGGACTGGAACTATTAATAATGTATATCTACTAGCATTGAATCCATTATACTCATTGCTATTACTTGGTGTTCCTGGATCTACTATGCCGACTATGGGTATAAAAATATTCGGTTTCCGTAAAACAAGGCATGCTTCTCAATATATTCAGATTAAAAAATCGTACTTAACTGAATAAATACCAGGTCCAGTTCAGTTATAGAATATTCACAAATGGAAATAATACAAAGATCGTTAAATTCAATGAAATCCCAAATTTCTATGTACCTTAACATCCATTTCGCTGGCAACTCGCTGGGCAACCCCGACTGTTGCCAATCGCCTCGGCTGAGTGCAACAGACCATGTGCCTTTGGTTTGGCGAGTTCTTGTGCAACCACTCCACACACCACTGGGGTACCTATTGAAATGGCGTGCCGACTTTTGCAGATATTTTCTCATTTGCTGATTATAATAACGTTGTTTTAACGAAACTTAAGAGAAACATGTTTGGTGTGAAAATATAGAGCAAAAAAATAGCTGCAAAATGAGCCTAAGCTCATTCGAATTGGTCCATTATTACAAAAATTAACCAAAACTACCGTGAATTTGGACAAAATCTTTTGGCCATAACTTTTTCATAATAGTCCTATTCAAACGAGCTTAGGCTCATTTTGGAACTAATTTTTTGCTCTATTTTTTACGTTATTAAACTCGTTTTTCTAGGTTTTATTTAAAATGAATTATAATGTGATCTGCAAAAGTCTTACCACGGTCGAAATATATACCTAATCTTTTTTTACAACCAATTCTACAGTACAATAATTGGTTAAATTTTTGCGCAAAATTAAAAGACCATTAAGCTGGGTCATTTTAAAAAGTGCCATAATGGGCGTTTAAAAAAGTGCCAAAACNGCCAAAATTCCAGCGAAAAAGTTATGCAGAATTTTATGTTCTATCTTCTGGTTTTTTATTATTTCGAAATTCAAACAAAAAGTTCGAAATTTTCGTAAAATACCCTATATTTTGATATTTTCGAATTTCGAAAAACCAAAAATACCGGAAGATAGAGCATAAAATTTTGTATTATTTTGTTGCTGGAAATATTGGCCTAGCAAGTTTTACAAAAAAAAATTTTTGGAGAAAGTTTGGACTTTTGGTTGGCACTTTTTTAAGCGACATAGCACCAGGCAAAATACCTGTGTTGTTTTTCCACTTCCGGTTTCGGCCTCCATAAGTATGCATTGTTTGAGGTCCAAAGCATTTAAAAACTGGGTTTTATATTTATAGACGGGCAATTTTTCGCGAATGCGTCGGAGATCCCAATAATTTCTGGTGAAGGAATTTCCTGTGTAGGGGTTAAAATTGCAGCTGTTCATCAACGGAATTGTTTCGATCTAGAAATCAGTTTTTTAATGGTCCTTTAGGAAAATAGGATAGAGATCTGAAAATTACATCCCGGGTATGGATTCTAGATTTCAAAAATCCAGATTGGGATTTTCCCGGGCAACAAAAAAACTAAAAATCTAGGTGTCAATTCAGACTTAATCTGATCTCTAAAGAAGAAATTCGAAAAAAAATTCCATTTTATTTCATTTTTTAGAAAATTCGATAATATTAATTAATAAGATAATACGAAATACGATAATAATCTTATTTTTTCAATCATCCTCAAATGGGATCTTATTTTAGAGCAGGGTCTTTTTTCAATGTCTCATTTTTTACTTAAAAGGCATATTCTGAGGAAAAATTACTAATTTTTGTATTTTAAATTTTTATTTTTTATGATTTTTTTTGGCAATCTTTCGGAATTGTGGTCACGTGGAAAAAATACAAAACTGAGGCTCAAAATTCGTATCCTAGGTTTTTTTTGGGTGTAGCTTACAAATCTGAGCTCGATTTTGTTCATGATGGATCAAATCTGATTTTTCGCCATTTTTCCATTTTTGCGATTTTCTTATTAAAAACGCTATGCATTGGAAATATTTGTCATAGTTTCTACATAATTATGTATATTAAGAATGTTTTCGCGTTTTTATTGCATAAATTATTCCTGAAATATTGCCTGAATATGAAATATCTAATATTTATAACTGGCGAAAAATCAAGACTTGATGAAAAATCATAGATTTGATTCATCATGGACAAATCTGAGCTCAGATTCGTAATCAGCACCCCAAAAAAAACCCAACGAGCAAATTTTCAGCTCACAAGTCAGTTAATTTATTTTTTAAATTTTTTCCACGGGACCACAATCAGGGCTGTGCACGGGCCTGCTCCAGGCCAGCCCGGCCCGGCCCGGACCTCAATAAAAAAAGCCCGGCCCGGCCCGTCGACTACCAGGCCCGGCCCGGCACGGATAGGCCCGGAAAAAATTTTTACCCAAATTTTTCCAAAAATTTTTAAAACTTTTCCAAAAAATTTTTGGCAGAATTTTTTTTATCATTTTTAAAAATCATATTTTTTTTTATCAAAAAAGGCATAAAAATAACAAGAATTACGAATTCGAATAATATACAAATAAAAATTTTTGAAAAAAATTTGTATAATTGTATATAATTAAATTGTATATTATTTGTATATAATTTTTTTAATTTTTTTAAAATTTGTATTTTGTCCATTCTAACATCATTGAAAAAATTTTAATCACCGAACAATTTTTCAAAATTTTTTAACTGAATTTTAATTTTATAATTTTTCATGTGCTAATATAGATAGGTAATGTTTTCCCCCTAATTTTGAGGTAATGTTTTCCCCCTAATTTTGCCAATAAAACTTTCCATATATATCCATACTTTGACTTTCTACATAAAAAATCATCTCCAAAAGTTCCGACAATTTGAAACAATTTTCAAGTTTTTTGATTAAAATTTCAAAAATATTTTAATAAATTTGATTAAATTTTAAAAATAATTATTAATAATAATAAAAAATTTAAAATATTTTTTAAAATTAAATTTCATTTTTTATTAAAAATTTCAATATTTTTGGACTGTGGTCAGAAAAATTTCCCCCTACCGGGCCTATCCGGGCCGGCCTACCGGGCCTATCCGGGCTGTCACAGAATGGGTGCGGTTCTGTGAATTTGGCAAGATGCCGCGAGAAAATGGGGATCGGAAGGGGCACCCAAAGTTCGGAATCGGGATTGAAAATGGGAATGTAGAAACGAATCCGCCGGGAAAACCTTTGGATTGGATCGGATTGAGGAATGAAAATGGGAATGGATCCGATAGGAAAAACCGAACGGATTAGAGGGAATGGACTGGGTATAACAGGGAAACCCTAAACCGGACGAAGAACTGGGTGCGGAAAAGGGAAATTCAATAATCAAAAAGGTTTATGAATAACTTTATTGATTGAATCAATAAACAATGAACGCGAAAATGGGGGGAAGGATCCGGAAAGGGAAATTGATAGGAATGAAGTGATGAATGGAATGAGCTGAAGAATACTTGATTTGGTCAGATCGATGGGAGATATTTATGGCCATAAAGGGGGCGGGCCATTCTTCATCGAGGATGGATGAAGAAAACATATACAGTGATGAGCAATCTTTAATCCGCTCACTATTACAGAGGCGGAAAAATGGGAAAAAGAGAGAAATAGTGTTAGATATACAGATAAAGGAAAAGAAAACATACAAATAAAAATAGTATGGTCCATCTTCGCTAGCGAAGATGGAAAGATGTGAGAAAAAGGGCCGCTCCCCGGCGGGAGACATACAAAAACAGGGGGGAGGGGAAAGGCTATTGATCGGTTGTTGATCGGTTGCTTCATTGCTCTCACAGGATGGGGACCCATTCTGTGACACTCCCCCCGGACGAAGATGGAATCGGATGTGTTTGATGTTCCAACAGGTCCCGATCCAACAGGTCCCGATCGCTCACTGTTGATTCCTGAACACAGACAGCAAAGCGCACTCGGGATCGGAGCTCAGGGCTATCCTGGACAGGTGTATATGGACTTCCTGAAATTCAGGGAAAATCTGATGGATTTAAATCCTCTGCCACATATGAAGGTCGTTTTTTGATCATCATTAAGAAAATCAAAACTTGTTGTTCTTGAACCATTGTTTCAAGAAGGAAAACCTGTAAAAATCAAAAGTTGTGATTCTTGAACCATTATTTTAAGAATGAAAAGAATAAAAGATTCTTTGATCCTCTTTCGAAAAGAAAATCGGATTTTTATATATGATGGTTACTTTTGGAAAACAATATGTTCCTGTCCTTACTGTAGAACGGGTAAGGAAAGATATGTTGCTAAAAGATTTATGGCGCTAAATACCAGTAAATAATTTTCGTGCAGATGTGTAATGTCTTCCGGTTAATACAGGACTAGACTGTCACTTGTTTTCGTTTTCACCGACTCGGCGAGGGAGACCCCTTGGGTGATTTTGTCGGAGTTATGTCGGGATGTACTTCGACGAGGTGATAGAGATTTAGGAGATTTACTCTCAATGAACTCCTTGCATAATGCTTTCGGATGCTCTCCTTTGCAATACCGACACATTTTTGGCCGGTTACAATTTTGAGAATTGTGCCCCGAGCTTAAACATCGAGTACACATGTGAGCTTCCCGAATTCAATTAATTCGATCCGGATATGATTTATATTTAAAACATTCAAGCATCCAATGATGACCTGAACAGAAGAGACACGGTGAAAATGGACCATTCGATCCATTCTTTTGAGAAAATGTTGACTCATCCGGAGAATTCGAAGATGTCATTCTCTGATGATAGAATCTATCCCAAGAAGGAATTCGATTAGGCGAAGTTGATGGAGAGAAGGATCTAGTTCCATCATTCAACGAAACTCTCTTGTCTCTGAATAATGCCCGAGCAATAAAAGTCAAATTAGGACTTCGTTCTACATCGGAAGACCGTTTGGGGATGCGATGTTCACTGTGTGACTCCTTTTCAGCTTCAGAGGATCGCTGATGTTGTCGATAATAAGTACGCTGATTTGCTTCCTCCTGTTTGATCAATTCAGACAATTTAGTCCGCAACTTTTTCATATTCCATGCGTGATCTTTGACTTTTGCTTTATGAATTTCCTTTACGAAAGGATAATTCAATTTACTTTCAAGAAGAGAACAAATGATTGAACTATTGAGACTCTCACCTATAGACTCTAACTGTCGGCACAAAACCTCGAGTTCAATTTGAAATTGTCGAACATCAGAAAATGATCGACATATTTTGAGAGAATGGAATTGGTCAATAAGTTCACCTGAATAGGATTCCTTATCATCATACTTGTCCTTGAGTAGCCCTAAAGCTACTCCATAATTGTCAGCTCTAGGTGCTAGAACTTTGACAATATCTAGTGCTTCTCCTCTTAACAATGAAAGCAGATATTGATATTTATCTGCCGGCTCAAGCTGTTGTTTATCAATGGAGGACATGAACCGTTGATAAAAGATTGGCCAATCCCTAAGCTTACCCGAGAAGGGTTCAAGCTTGAGGGGTTCAAGAGGAATGGACTGATGAGCAGGCTGTGGAACAGGTACTACTTGGGGAGCTGGTTGTGCAACTGGAATTACAACGACCAATTGTTGCTGTCTCGCTGTAAATTTAATGATTTGCTGCTGAACAGCGCGCCTACCTTTACGAGCCTGCGCTAGGACTATGGACCAATTCAGTAAAGTCATAGACTCGTTGAAAAACAACTCTGATGCCTCCTGCTCAGCTTTGTTACCTTTGTCCAAAAGCTTTAGCCACTTTTCCAAATTTATCATGTCCATAATTCTCTGTTCTAATTCGCTCTCCTTTTCCTTCATGGATGCAATGAATGCTTCCACATCTATCAGCTCTCCTCTAGGGTCGGTTGCTCTTTGAACTGGAACCTGAGGTCCAGCTTCGCTAAGCACAACATTCAATTCTTCAATCAACGAGACTGCTTTATTTTTTAATACCTTTGCCATTAAAATAAATTGGAATTTATTGTGAATGTAAACTGAATTGTTTGTAGAATTCAAAGAATGTGATGAGTGTTTGTTATGAGTGGATGAACGAGGACGTGCTGAGTGTGGGAGGGATGTGAGTTGTGAATGTAAAGTCAAAAATGGAAACCAAAATGTATTTGTAATAAACAAATTCACTGCTGATTCCCTGTAGATGTCTGAGAAAGTTTTGCAAATTGAGTGTGCTGTTTTCTTAGAACAACGAAAGATCTTTGATGATCGTCGTTCTGACAACTCAATTTTCTCAGAAAATGCTGAGAGATGAGAACGGAATTGTAGATAGAACGACGATGAATGACGATTGGTTGGTGCGGAAATGGAGTGATGTAATTGCTGAGTAATGTGTGAGAAAGGACACGATCACTGAATGATCGAATCAGAGAATTGGATACTGTGACTGAAAAAGGATCAATGACTGAAATCGAAATTCTGGAAGTCATGTCCAAAATTTGAATCGGAGAATTGTTGAAAAAAGTTAACTTATCGATCGGCAGACGAAGTTTGAACTGAACTGGATGGGCAGATGGAGCCCGAACTGAATTGGATGGATAGACGGAGCCCGAACTGAACTAGATGGGCAGATGGAGCCCGAACTGATTGAACTGGATGGGCAACAGAGCCCGAACTGATTGAACTGGATGAAATGGAAGGGCAGATGGGGCCCGAACTGGAACTGGACTGGTTGAACTGGAAGGGCAGATGGGGCCCGAACTGGAACTGGTTGAACTGGAAGGGCAGATGGGGCCCGAATTGGAACTGGACTGGTTGAACTGGAAGGGCAGATGGGGCCCGAACTGGAACTGGAGGGGCTTTGCCGAATTATGGGGGCTTGCGCCGAGTGATGGGGACTTTCGCCGAATATGGGGCTTGCGCCGAATGATGGGGGCTTGCGCCGAATGATGGGGGGGGGGCTTTCGCCGAGTAATGGGGGCTTTCGCCGAATGATGAACTGAACGAATGACGGATGACCAAGGAAGGTCACGTCGGGGTCACCATGTCACAGAATGGGTGCAATTCTGTGAATGATTGGCAAGATGCCGCAAAAATGGGGTTTGGAATGATGCTCCCAAAGTCAGGGATCGGGGGTCGAAATGGAAGGGAGGAACGAATCCGCCGGAAGAACCGTTGGATTTTGGATGGGGTTGAGGAACGGAAAAGGAATGAAAACGGATCCGGCAAGAAGAACCTTTCGGATTTGGGATGGACTGAAAGTAGGGGAAGGTAGAGAAAGTCAGAAAGTTGGACCGAAGATTTAGAAAGTAAAAACTTTATAAATCAAACAAAATTGTACAAGAAACGCGAAAAATGGGGGAAAGGAATCCGGAAAGGAAATCTATCGTCCGTCGGAATGTTATTGAAAACTGATGAGTGGGATAAGTGATTATAGAGAGATCGAGGGGGACATTTATGGCCAAAAAAGGGGGCGGGCCATTCTTCATCGAAAAGATGAAGAAAATATACATAGATACAAAAAATCCTTTATCCGCCCACTTTTACAGAGACGGAAAAATAGAGAAATAGTAATAGATTTACAAAAATAGGAAAAGAAAACATACAAAAGAAAAGAGTATGTCCATCTTCGCTAGCGAAGATGGAAAGATGTGAGAAAAGGGGGTCCGCTCACCGGCGGAGAAACAGAATGGAGGAGGGGAATGATTATTGATCGATCGGATCTTCACCGGATGGGGACCCATTCGGTGACAGGCCCGGCCCGGACGAAATCAGGCCCGGCCCGGGCCCGGAGACACCTAGGTCCGGCCCGGCCCGCCTCCGGGCCGGCCCGTACACACCCCTGGCCACAATTCCGAAAGATTACCGATTTTTCCTCTATAAATGATTTTGAAATGCCCCTCCCCTCTCCCTCCTCTATATTAGACTGCACCTTCGAAGTAGAGAAATATCCAAATTGCTATCTTTAGAGAAAAATTTCAGCAAAAACAAAATAATTCGCCAAAAACTTAAAGTAGCCAGGTGCATGAGGTGCAGATGCCCCCACCCTCAAACCGAAAAAAATATTATGGAAGGGGAGCTGAATCAGGGAAGAAAGGAAAAAACAGGAAAAATAAAGAAAAATGTGCATTTTTAAGAAAAAGATCTAATGTTCTCCGATAAGCCCGATCCTTTTCCAAAACAAAATTTTTGTACCTTTCTTAGTTTTTTTCTAGTCTATAAAAATATTGCCATGTAAATGGCATGCTTTTTTGGGAAATAAGGTGATCATCCGTAGAAAAGGCTTATTTTAGGAGGAGGGCTTTCTTTTAGAGAAGGCCTTATTTAAAGACAGAGTCTTATTTTTCAATCACCCTCAAAGGAGGGTGTTATTTTAGAGGAAATAAAATACTAGTAAGTAATTAGGATGCCTGTGTGATGCTAGGACCTAGGACATTTAAAAAAGTGGCAAATGCAAAATTTTGGCTGAAACTTTTTTTAGGAAATGCTAGGCCGAAAGTATAAAAAGCCATTGTGCAGAATTTTATGCTCTATCTTCTGATAATTTTTCGAATTTCGAACAAAAAATTCGAAATATCCCCTAAAAACCATTTTTGGTATTTCTGGAAAATTTCGAAGTTTTTGTTCGAATTTCGAACAAATAAAAATATCATAAGATAGAGCACAAAATTCTGCACAATGGCTTTTTTATACTTTCGGCCTAGCATTTCCTTAAAAAAAGTTTTCGGCTAATAAGCCTTTGCATTTGGCACTTTTTAACACCCTAGAACCCTTTAGCGTAGTCGTTAAAGCTTGTCGGGAAATTTTTGAAAACAATAATTTTTCCTAAGGAAATTGATAATTTTTGATCAAAATAACAATTTTTCTTAATGGTGTATTTGCGTAAAATGAAAGTGAGAAGATGATAGTGATCGAAGCAAGGGAAAGGTCGCAAAGAATGAAAACAAAGACGGGAAAATTCAATCGATGGGGCGAGAGCTGATCAATTTTATGGAGAAAAGAAAGACCAAAATTATTGTAGAAAAATGAAGCGAAAATGAAACAACTAGCGATAAGAAAAATAAATTTTTCAATTTTCGAATATTTTGATTGGATACGCTTTTTTAAAAACTTTAATTCCCTCTCTTTAGTCCACTCACCTATGATATAGTACCTAAAAAAATCGTAATTATTTTTATATTAATTAGTAATATTTTTCCATCCTACATATGTATGTCCTTGTTCAAACGGATCATTATAATCAATTTTGACAAAATTGCAGCAATTATCTTCCTTGATCTTGACAAGCTGTTTCTACGACAAGATTCTTACCAAGAGTTGCTAATTTCTAGTAAAGATCCTTGCCGATTTGTCTATTCTTGTTTGTTCTTATTATAAGAAATGATATGACAGGATTAGATATGATCCCAAATCGAAACCAATTTCCGATCTTTTTTTGCGAGATTATATTTTTTATTGTTTAGCCAAACAAATAATTTCCGAATAACATAGCGGGACCCCTCTCCAAGGGTTTCACGAAAAATTCGTTCGAGGGGTCAAATTGGCCAAAACCCCATCCTATGATTAGGAAACAATTTGATCTAAAGGCATAATTTTGAAAGAACTTTAGATAGCCATTCGAAAAATTTAAAGAATAATGCCCCGATGTTGAGTAAAATAAACAAACTATCATAATAAAAATAAATTATTTTACTTTTTATTTTTATAAAATTGTATTTTATTCTGTGGACAAATAAATAAATTTCCGAATAATCTGGTTGAACGAATAAACAAATGAAATTAAAAAAAAAACTTTCCAGTTCGAAATTTTTTGATCAGTTGCCGGAGAACGCGAAAGAGACCCCATTCAACTCCTTTTTGTCGCTTAAATCTTCAGCAGAATGGAGCTAAAAAGGTATAAAATAAAAAGTCTCTAATACTACTACCTAAAATTCATAAAAGACCAAAATTTAAAAAAAAATTAATATTAAATAGAAGGAATTTTGTTGTTTATCAGTATGAAAAATCAGAACATAGCTATCAGAACAATGATTCTCTCATTTTCACTAATCGAATTCTGGCCAATCAAAAAATATTTCACCATAATGGATTTTCCAAGGATGCTAAACACGTTGGCATATTTGGTTTTTGTCGAATTTCGAACATCTCTAAAGTCTAGAAGCCGAGCTCAATTCCCCNCCCCCCCCCCCCAAAAAAAAAACTCATCTTGAATGTGGCGCAAAAGGCGTCAGGGAGCTAGTAGTTTTTAGCGCTGAAAAATTTAATGTCAAATACGATTCAGCTTCAAAAACTGCCTCAAGGAGTACGAAGTACAAGTACGAATTTCGTGCTTGTTATATAATACTAATTTAAATGTTGGGACCCAAAATCCGAGTCCCAAAAAATGAAGACTTTGAGTAGACCAAAAATTAATTTAAAAAAATTACAACAATGATTCATAAAAATATGCAAATTTTTTAAATATTTTAACAAATTTAAAAATAACAATTTAATAGAAAAATAAAAAAACAAAAAAACTTTAAAAATAAATTTATAAAAAAATTTAATACCAATAGATGATATTGCAGATTATGAAGAAGCACAAAAAATGGAAGGGAGAGAGGCGATCCACTTTAGACGGACTACGGTTAGCCGACACTTGAGGGTTCACACTTGAAGAACCGACATTTGAGGATCCGACACTTGGGGATCCAGTATTTGGTAATCCGGTACTTGAGGATCCGACAGTTGAGGGCATAGTACTTTGTAAATGATTTAAATTTAAACGGTGCTAATACTGTTTAAAAAAGTCTCCTTAAAGACGATAAAAAGAGCCATTAAGACCATAGTTAGTGCAGGATCTGATTATTGGGAAGAAAATCCCCAAAAATATTTTTCAAAGGTCAAAATATACGGTATCAAATCCATTACTGTAGCCGGGTGTGGTTATGCTACCATGGTGAGCTGTTGGACCCTCAGCAGAAGGATGGTCACGACTTCAAGCCGTCAAGTCGCTTTCAACGCGCTGTGAAAACTCACAGGAACAATCAGGTCAATTTACTGTTCCCTTCTCTGGCGTTGGTACAAAAGATCCCCTCGCAGAATATATCCCCAAACTGACAAAAAAGAAAGATTCCCTGCCCAAAAAACTTTTTTGTTAGACCAGTTAGATCAAAAGTATAAAAAGCAAAATTGTGCAGAATTTTGTGCTCTATCTTCTGGTATTTTAGTGTTTCGAAATTCGAAATAAAAATTTTTCGAAAAAAATCGAAAAATTGGTTTTTAGTGAAAATTTTTAACTTTTGGTTCGAATTTCAAAAACTAAAAATACTAGAAGATAGAGCATAAAATTCTGCATAACTTTGTTTTTTGTACTTTTGGTTCTAACTGGTCTAACAAAAAAGTTTTTGGGCATGGGAATCTTTCTTTTTTGTCAGTTTGGGGATCTTTTGTCTGGGGATCTTCTGCGTCGACCCCGCTGCCCTCTAAAGGTGTATGTAAATATATTTGTCAGATGCACATTGGCATGCTCTGGAGTTGAATGGGGAGGAGATGGGCAAGTCCGAGGAGCACAGCAAGTTCAAGGAGTACAACGACAGCATCACAAGTGGCGCATTTTTGGACGATTATTTTGGAGTTTGGGCCCTGAAAATGGACATTTCGGGAAAAGGAAAAATAGTGGCCAAATGTGCCAATGGCACCAGCAAAGGCCAAATGTGGAGCACAAATGTTTCAAAACTGAACACAACAACCATAACAATGGCCACTGGATGCAAGAGTGAACTTACCACGCTTGGCACTACTAAAAAATGGCACCATAAAATTTGCGTGACCCTGTAGTCCAATTGGCCAAATTGTGTGCTATTGTTTAGCCAATGAATATAGGTATTTAGCTGAAAAACTACATAGGTGTTTAAGAAATTTTTGAAATAAATTCCAGAATTTTTTCGCAATTTATGCACGGCTTAATGGCTAAACTGTGTCGATTGGTTTTAGGCGATTGCTAAACTCCAATCCACATTCAAATATTCCAAGCAATTTTTGCAGATTTTATTTAAAAAATGTTTTATAAATAGCGAAAATTCTCCAAAATGTCTTACGAATTAACAATAAAAACAAAGAATCGCAACACAATCTTAGTCATTCTTGCAAAGGCGCAGTGCCAGCTCGTCCAGCAACTTCCTGCTGAAGAGTCCCTCCTGATGCAATGTGCTGGAGTTCGACTGGTAAAATGGGCGCAATTTCACAGAACCAATTGAGAGGATGGACTCCTGAAATGAAAAGGTGAAAATTCGTACATGAAAAATCTAAAAAAAAACTAACAAAAAAAGTCAAGAAAATCTTAGAAAAACATGCAAAATGATCAAAGGAGTCAAAATTCACTTAATAGACACTAAGAAAAATTAAAATGTTTAAATTGCTAAAATTTTAATATTTTCAAAAAATAAAAGGACAAATAAGAGAAAGGAGTATTTTTCCATATTCTGATAAAATTTGTCCGATTAAAAAGAATAAAAAATGCAATCAAACGAGTTATTTGAAGATCGTAGAGTTTATTTTGGTAAAGGCAAAGTATACAAGATCCCGAAAAAATTGCTAGTCCTGCCTCAACATTTTTGTGAAACATGATATTTGGACCAAACAATTTCCTTGAAAAATCATAAGACTTTGAAAATCATAGAATTGATGCAGTCACAATAAGCTTGTCTTTAGATTATGAAAACCCTCGGGCAGAACGAA
>LDKF01001424.1:0-22610 GCA_001026735.1 Rotylenchulus reniformis
CTTCATCCGAGAAATCATTCTACAGCATTCGGTCCCATCGACAGTAGTAACAGATCAGGGAAGACAGTTCGTGAGTGTTGTCTCCCAGGAATTGGCAGAATGGATGAGTTTCGAACATAAATGTGTTACCGCCTATCACCAGTCGGGGAACGGTCAGATAGAGGGATGGAATAGGTTAGAAAGAGATAGGAAAGTGGAGGAAGAGATCGTTAGCCAAATGAAAATGGTGAGCAAAAGGGAGATGATGAATGGTGGAAGCGGAAGTCGGCGAAAGGCGAGCGGCCGGGAAAGTTCGATGGAACGGCGGACCAATAGCTGAATACAAAAGAAGGAGCGAGGAGAATGAAGACATGGCGGACTAATACAGTGGGAATCGAGTCCAACCGGGTGGTCCAAAGCAAAGCAGCTGCGATTAGCAACGAACGAAAGATCAGTGGGGGATGGGAACAGACTAGTACAAAGGCCCTCGGGCCGACTGATTGGGTTTTGGTCCCCGAATGAAATATGGGGAACCTGTGATCTTAATGATCAAAACAAATAACAATTCCTGACTGATACGAATTAGATGAAAGGTCAGGTGCGAGATTTTCAGAGGATGAGATAAATATAAGCCCACCCCCGGCCGGCCCTGATCAGCAGATTCGAACGCGAGTTTCCAGTTGCCCTTAAGGACCAATCGGATGGAGATTCAAATATAATAAAAATTAGGCAGTGGGAGAAACACTTTGAGCCATCAATTTTATGAAGCAAATCCGTATTAGGAACTGCTAGATGATAAGGAAGGAGTAGAGAAAAAGGAATCAAATAATAAGGGTTTTGGTGAAACATGTTTTCGCGTCATAAAATTGAGGAACTAAAATAAAATTTGAATTCTCTGGCTTTTCGGTGCTGATTATAGTTACTTTTTCTGAATTTAAGATAAAAGCAATCAGCAGATCAACCTTTCACCCACCGAATCCCCTGTCAATCATCATCTGACCACAAATATCTTCCGCTCGTGGGTGTGCTCAACGCCGGAACTGAACTCCTCCTCCCAAGGCCAACCCGTTTTGACATTCTGCGGACGAGTAGGGCCCAAGCGCACCGCCGGATCAGTAAGCCGAGCAACCAGTGTAATCGCCTGAAACAGAGGTGGACCGGGTGATTTTGACAATAAGTGGAAGAGTTTAAATTTTAAAAATTGTAAATCCGGGGAGGAATCCCAATCTTAAGGCCGCAAGAACAGAGAGAGTGGAGAAAAGGAACATATCTAGGGAGCAGTGGTTGGAAAAAGAGAAAGAAAGAAGGAAAGAGAGAGAGCGGAAGAGAAGTAGGAAAATGAGTAAAGAGGAAGATGAGATGAAGGAGACGGTCGAGAAAATGGAACAGAAAATTAGAGTCTTGGAGGCAAAACTTAATATAGGGCGACCGCAGCATATTCCCCCCTCGGTACCAGTGCCTAGATTTAACGGAAGCGGTGATTTTTTACACCTTTCTAAGACATTTTAACGTCTATGCGACGGCGGCCAATTGGGCACCGGTTGATGCTTGTCGCATGCTGCCATTATTTTTAGAAGGGGACGCCTTACAATGTTATTTAGGGCTTGAGGAAGCGAAAAAGACAACTTGGAAAGATCTAACAGCCGCGCTAGCCGAAAAGGTCACAAACCATGACCCAAAAACAACTGCGAGAAGGGCCCTAGCAAAAATTAGGATGAAAGGGGAGGCGATAGTTGAGTTTGCGAATCGTGTAAAAGAGCTAGTTGAGCAGGCGATGCCGGACCCGCATTTTTCTGATGTAGCCAGGAATGAATCGGTACGTGACTATTTTATAGAGGGCTTGCCAACGCCCATCAAAAGAAAACTTTTCTTTATGCCCAAACCTCGGGACCTAGTGGAAGCTATCGAAATGGCCAAAAAAGTTTTGCATTTAAAAAAAGAGTTGGAAACGGAAGTGATAGCTAGCGTCGAAATGGAGGAAATGAGAGCAGAAATTAATTTCGCGTGAGCTGAAAAAGAAAGAGGGTGAGGAGAAGAGAGATGGATGGGAACAGAGAGGAAGAGAATGGGAGCAGGGAGGAAATCGCCCCCAAGGGGGCCGATGGTTGCCAAACCCGAGTTGGCAAGGACAAAATAGTGGGACAAGGGCAGGAATTTGGAATAGAAATTATGGGTATAGAGGCAGAGGAAATGCGAATTTCGAGCCATTAGGACAGAGGAGAATGATGGGATCATATGGAAGGACTAATTATGAACAGGAGGACAGAAGGAACAGGGGAAGTGATAATTTGAGAGGGAATAGAGGAGGAAGAGGAGGTAATAGGCAACAGTACCGAGTGAATGCCGTTGAAGCGAATGAGGTTACAGTATCCAAGACCCGACTCCCTTCCGCGTCCACCCTCCTTCCTTTTCTAACAATCTGTACCGTATTTTGTATGACGCAGGCACAGTACCAGATATGTTCCGATCATTTGCCCAGTATTCCCGTGCAATTCCCGGAAATACCGCCATGTGAACTTCCAGAGGTTGAGAAGAGGGTTGAGAGGAAAGTAACACTATATTTACCGGTGACAGTCCCCAAGTATTTTCCAATTTATTCATACCAAAGAAAAATTTTCGAAGGGTGTACCCAGACAACTTTTATATTTTGGGGAGAAATAACCAAATCAGTGCTTACTTTTTACGCCGTAAGCCCTCAGGAATGTGAACAATTCCTGGAACAAAGGGATAAAACGCTGACACGGTTAGACGAGTATAAGTGGGGAACACGCAATCCGGAGGAATATGAATATGCGGCATTTGGGGAAAAGTGCAAACTGAGCACTAATGTATATGTAGAAAAAGGAGAAGGGGGAATTTTAAGCGGGGAATTGCTGACCTCATGGGGAGATAGTTTGAATCCTTATAATGGATATGATGTATTGCTCAATCGAACAGTGATCTGGAGAGTCCCGGATGAGTCATATTACTTTACTCATCTTGCTAGTGGAGAGTATAACGCGGAAATTACGGAGAAAGTAATGGTTATTGAAGAAATCGAGACGGCTTTTGAATTCGAAGAGGGCGAAACGGACGGCGTATTAGGGGTCCCCGAAATGGCTCGGGGGTTGACGAATGACGCATTCGCGGTTATTCATAATCAGGGAAAGGTAGAATCAAGACCCAAAAGACAAACTAACGGGGAGAAAAGGTCGCCAAGTACCCGGGAAAAGCCCGAGAAGAAATCCCCGGGAATGAGGACAAAGGCCACAGCAGTAGTGCCGACATTAACGACAACGGTTATTGTAACTACTGTAGGGACAACTAATACGGTACCGACAACGGTTAAAACGACCACAATGCCTATGACCAAAGCGCCTAGTACAGTTTCGATGGCAAGTACAACAATTACAGTAACTTCTAGCAAGCCTCCAGCCACAGTACCAACCACAGGGGCGACGACCACGGCGCCAAATCCAGTGACAACAGCCTTGGCCAAAATGGAAACACGGGTTGAGCCCAGCCCGGCAAAAGTTGAAAACATACGACCAACTCCAGATCAAAGTTTTCGGCATGAAATTCGCGTTAACGACTCGCATCAAACAGCACAGTTTTATCAGATTAGGGGAATTCGAGAAGGAGAAAACCCGGGGAAGGCACCGTATCTCTCAAGAGATCAAGCAAATAGAAGGGTGAAGAAAGTGGAAGAAAGAGAGGGTACCAAGTCTGAAACCAGACGAACCGATAAGGAAGGTATTAGTTCTGGGATGAGCAGGGGGATGTCCGACCGAGAGACCGAGCAGGTAATAGAAGTCGGAGGGATCGGAAGGGATATTGAAAGAATGAATACCGAATTTAAGGAAGAAATTATGTACGATATAGACCATAATAGGGATGGTGAGTCCGAGGAACTAGTGCATAGGGAAGATGAAGAGGAGGAAGAAGGAGAGATCAGAGAGAAAAGAATGACGACGAGGGCTACAGAAATTTCGTATATTGGAGGGCAAGAAATGAGAAACACTAATACGCGCATCAATTATGCAATTCAGAGATTAAGTGAGCAAAAGAAGAGAGAATATGACCAGATATTTATGCGAGTGTGCGAAAACACGAGATTTCAGTTACAGTTAGCTCAATTCTGCGCATTAATCCAACCGAAGGAGCACGGGGACTTTTTAATAGGGACGATATTATAGGAAAGTGGACAGACCGTGGGTTAGAAATTGGGTTCTGTGCCCAAGCAACTCCAGACCAGATATATTGGGGAAACAATGTGAGCGATGCTTGTTTTGAAGGAAGACCTGTCAAAATGGGAAGAGACCTAATCTTCATAAAACCTGGTACACGCGAGTTAGTTTTTGAAAGTAAAGGGTCCCGTGCAATGAGAAAGGTGGAATGAAGATGACTAATGATAGTGAAATTAAATCAGTCATGTCGATGGGTGAGAATTTGATGGAAATGAAACCCAAATATAGGAATATGGAGAACCCATTTTTAATGAAAAAGGGGCCGATCTATGATTCAGAGATGGAAAGAGTAGAGAGAGCATTAAAGGAAGTCAAGGAAAGGATGAATATATTGCCTGCGGGAACTCTCCGCAACATGAAACCGCCAAATGTAACAGAGGCGATTGAGTTAGCGAAGAAAGAGCTGAAAGAGAGAGCAGTGATTGTAGAAGATGCGACCAAAATTGTAGAGCAAATAATGAGTCTTCCAGAAAAAGCAAGAGAGGCATGGAATGTGAAGGGCATGGGTGAAAAGTCTGGTTTGGATAATCCCTACTTTGAGCCTAGTAATAATCGGCGGGGTGGTGATGTTTTGCTTAGTTAAGACACGCGTCTATTGGATGGTCGGGTTCAGAGTGGGAAGAATAATTGCGAGGGCAATAGGATGGTTCTTTAGGGGAGAGGGGAAGCAAATTAAGATGGCAACTGTTCCAGCGGAGGACATAGAGCTATGCGTAATTGAGCCAACGGCTCCGCCAGAACCAATAGAAGAGAAAGCTTACATCCTTTCGTACATTCCCCCGAGGGTATTAATGATCACGAACGACGCCGAAACCCTTCCGGCTATTCAGCTAATGATCGAAAATTATCCGGTTAAAGCGTTAGTTGATACCTGTGCAGGGATAAGCTTATGCCGGGAGTCCTTAGCGAAAAAGTTAGGACTGAAAATCTTTAGAACTGGAGTAAAGGCATGTCGCGCGGCGAATAAATCGGTGATGGAGATGATTGGGCGAACTTATGCCAAGATCCGAGTGAAGGAGAAAAGCTGGATACTGGAGATGCTGGTCGCCGTGGATGAACATTGCCCCGAGGACATGCTGATAGGGAAACCGGCTCTGCGACAATTGGAGGGAATTGTTGACTTAGGGGAGGAGAAAGTAAAACTAGGCGGAGAATGGGTACCAATCCTAGCAATCTCGACAGAAGTTCCGCTCGTAACGTTGGAGAAAGAGGAAATTTTGGACCCGAGATCGGACACACTTATAACGGGGAAACTAAATATGAAGGTAGATTCGAATGAAACATTTTTGACCACGGGAGTGAATCACCGCATAGAAATGCTTTCCGTAGGGAAGGCACTTGTTCAACCGGGAGATTCATGAGAGATACCATTAAGATTGCTAAATGCTGGCAACTCACCGTTAAAAATTCCCGCAAATATGACATTAGCAACCCTCGAACCAGTGTATTTAGAGCAACCAAAAGTAATGAAAGTAGACAATCAGGAGGAATACGATTCACCGGAAGCAAAGTGGTGGGAGAAATTTCCAGGGCCGATGATGGAGGGACATGCAACAACCAACAAAATATCGGATAAAATCGATTTTCAAGGGTGTGGATTATCCGGCAAATATAGGCAAAAGCTGAAGGAGATTGTGGACGCAAATAAGGAAGCATTTGTCGGGGAAGATGGTCGAATAGGACTATACAAGGGAAGCATTGTCCATAAAATAGATTCAGTCCCCGGTTCAAAACCCTTCAGTCATCGTCCTTATCGCTATGCCCCCGAACTCCAAAAAGAAGTCGAACGGCAAATAAGAAATACGGAGAAGGAAGGATTAATAGCACAATCCGATTCGGATTTTGCGAGCCCAATTGTATTAGTGCCTAAAGTTGATGGAAGCATGCGCTTTGCAGTGGATTATAGGAGTTTGAATCGCATTACGGAGAAAAAGGTCTATCATTTGCCCTTGATTTCACAACTTCTTGAGACGGTGGGCCCTAAGAAATTTTATACAACCTTAGACTTACAATCGGGTTACCACCAGATCCCGCTCCGAAAGCGCGATATGCGGCCTTTATGAAGACGGCCTTTATTTCCCATTGTGGTTTATACCACTTCCTTAGACTACCGTTCGGACTCTGTTCGGCGGGCCATACATTTCAAAAAGTGATGGACCAAATGCGACGCGACTTAACATGCTGTGTTTTGTGTTATTTGGACGACCTAATTGTAGGATCGGAAACCGCGGAACAACATCTAGAGGACCTGTAGAGTGTGTTTAAAGTCATGATCAAGGCAGGGCTTAAGCTACGTCTAGATAAGTGCAGTTTCGCGCAGAGTGAGATCAAATACCTGGGGCATATCTTGTCGGAAAACGGGGTAAAGGCGGACCCAAAACAATTGGAAGCGGTTCAAAGATTTAAACAGCCGACAACATTAGCGGAATTGAGATCCTTAATCGGTGCCCTTTCATATTTTCGAAAGTATGTCCCCAGATTTGCACATATTATTAGACCCCTGACACTCCTACTAAAGAAAGATAAGCAGGGGCGAGTGCAAGACCAGTGGACGGATGAGCATGACCATAGCTTGCAAGTTTTGAAGTTTTTATTAAGCTCTCCTCCAGTGTTAGGGTCACCCAGATTCGATGAACCTTTGAGATTGAGACGGACGCGAGTAAGGTCGCGGTATCGGCGGTTTTAATACAGCGCCGTCGACCAATAGCATTCGCTTCGCGCACTCTAACCCCGGGGGAGCAGAATAAGCACTGTAATGAACTGGAAGCACTAGCGCTGGCATATGCGGTCAATGAGTTTAAACCATATATTTGGGATGGACCGCATATGACCACGATGTGGACGGATAACATTAGTTTATGTGCCATAAAGAATAAGGAAGGATGGCCGGGGAAATTGAAAAAGTACCAGTTAATTTTGATGGCCTATAATATAGATGTGAAACACAGGTCGGGTCGGTCGAATTGGCTATGCGATTACATGAGTCGGTACTTAGATTGGAAGGTGGAAGTAGGGAAGGAAGGAGAAAAGCATGTGCCAAAGAATAAGGAAGAGAACGAGAAGGAAATTAATCAAATCGGCGTAGAGGGGGAAGGTGGAATAAGACCCAAAGGAATCCGGCCGAAGCTCAAATTGATTGATATTGCAGCCAAGCAGAAGGGAGTAAAGCTATTAGCCCAGATCTATAGGGCCAAAAAGTGGAAAAAGTTTCCAGAGAAGGATGAAGAGCGGCAATTGTTAAGGAAGATCTTGAAAGACTATAAGTTAGAGGAAGGTGCCTTGTACTTTAAGAAAGAAAAAGATTTGAGTGGAGTTTGGAAGCTAATTGTGCCCTATGAGTTAAGGAAGAGAGCGATAGAAGAGATGCATGATGATATCATGCAGGGGGGACATCTTGGGGAAGGAAAAACGTTAGAAAAGATGGCGAAGAGATATTGGTGGGATGGAGTTGAGGAAGATGTGAAAGAGTACATTCGTAGTTGCACAGTTTGTCAAAAAAGAAAAATATTTCCGAACAACAAGCGAGCAGTACCCTCACACCCAATTGTCCCACCCAAAAGTCCGTTTCAGAGGGTGCATACAGATATCCTCGGCCCCCTTAAAGAGACAGGACAGGGTAATCGATACGTGCTGGCCACGATCGATTCCTTTTCAAAATGGGTTGTGGCAACTCCAATGAAGAGACAAGATGCAGAAGCAGTGGCGGAGGCCTTCATCCGAGAAATCATTCTACAGCATTCGGTCCCATCGACAGTAGTAACAGATCAGGGAAGACAGTTCGTGAGTGTTGTCTCCCAGGAATTGGCAGAATGGATGAGTTTCGAACATAAATGTGTTACCGCCTATCACCAGTCGGGGAACGGTCAGATAGAGGGATGGAATAGAGTAATTGCAAATATTTTGGCGGGAAAAGATAAAGAGATGGATTGGGACCGAGTTCTAGGCTATGGAGTGTTTGCTTATAATACTTCAGTCCATTCTAGCACACAGCAGTCACCTTTCTTCACCATCTATTTGAGAGAAGCAAGGATGCCAACCGACCTCTTCATAAGAAGGAAAATGTCAGGAAAAGAAGAAGGAGTCGGAGATGAGCGCGACTTCTCATGGTTCACTGAGAACAGGATGAGACAGGCCGAGCGAGGTTGGAAGGAAGTGAGAGATGAGATTCGGAAAGCGCAGGAAGTGCAGAAGCATTGGAATGATGAAACCCGGAAGGCCGAAGAGCGTGCATTTCAGATAGGACAACTTGTTTTGCTGCTGAAAGAAGGGAGTCACCAGCGAGACAAGCTGGGAGAGAAGTGGAGTGGCCCTTTCCGCGTCATTGGAATCGAAGAAGACCACTCGAACTTGATCATCAAAGAGTTGGAAGGGGAGAAGGCAAAGAAGGTGCATATGGAGAAGTGCAAAGCCTTCCGCGACGCGTGTGTGCTTCCGCTTCGCGCGTCCGACGCTCCATTGTCTACGCAGTTCTGGGCGGATCCGAATTTGGAAGAGTCAGATGGCGAAGAATCAGGAGAGCAGGACAGAACCAATGGGGAAGAGGAGAAAGGGGCAGAAGAAGAGGAAAAGAAAGAAGAAGGACCGATGCTAGCACTGATAGGAGGAGGGCGAGAAGGACATGAGGGAGAGGATGAGGAGACCGACGATCAGGAAGAAGAGACACCACTATCTCGCCAAGAAGAGGAGACGGAAGTAATAATCGAGGGTAAGAGGCAGCAAGCACTGACTAAATGGAAGGGTTGGTCACCCACAATCTCACTGATACCGCCCGAGCTAGTGGACGATAGTTGGGAAGTGTACCGAGGAGACTGGATTGAGGAGAAGGGGGCTTGGTTGCGCGATTTCGTCTGGATGAAGTTCGGAGGAATTTGGATGCAGTTCTATGTTTTCAGAGGAATAGAGAAAGTAGTGATGGGCTCGGGGGAAATAATGGAGATTTGCGCCAAGTGGAAGTGGTCGGTACCATGGAAAGGACGAAGCTATTTTTGGGAAGAAGTCATGACCGAAGACGGAAAGGAGCGAAGAAGGGAAGTGAGAGTTCCAGAGTTCAAAGTCGAAAAGAGGAAATGGATGATCGAAACGCGAGAGTGGCTGAAGTCGATGAGAGGAAGTGGTGAAGAGCGGAAAGAAGAAACGGAGGTCAGGGTGGATGGAACGAGCTATTTGGCATTGATAAGCTGGAGAGAAGAATGGATTAGCGCATCAGTAATCCCGGCATGGATGATAGGAAAAGACTGGAAAGTGGAAGAAATTGTTCTAAAGTGGGATGGAGGAGAGGACAGAAGAAGATTTGTGAAGGCACGAGTTGAGCAGAACGAAGTGGTATTCCAAATTTTGGAGGAAGCGGATAGGACGATTTTGGGATCAGGGCTACAGAGGTTGCTGAGCGAAGCCAGTCATGATGTCACTCAAGAAGGCGGAAGGACGGTATACTGGGAATGGATAGCAGAGAAGAGATGCTACAGGAGAAAGGCACCGGCATTTTGTATACAGAAAAAGGGAGAAGAGTCGCAGTGGACAGAAGAGAAAGAAGAAGAAGAAGAAGTAGAGGAGGAGGAGAAGTCAAACGAGAAGGAGGAAAAACATCAAGGGGACGGAATCATAACGATGGTATATGGTGCGACATCGGGATATTGGACCGAAAGTGACCGAAGTTGGGATGAGGAAGAGTCGGAAGAGGAAGAGGAGCAAGAGGGGAAGAAGATGGAGCCTAGAAGAAGTAACCGACGGAACCCAATCCCGGTGACTAATGTGTTCGCGCGTAAAAGTAAGCGTGAGGAGGAAGGGAGGAAACTGGAAGAAGTGGAACGACAACAAAAAGGAGAGAAGGAGCTGGAACAGAATGGAGGGAAGAAGGAGGAGCAACTCAAAAGGGCACGGAAAAGAAGAGCGGAGAAGAGAAGGGACGGAAGAGAGGCAAAGAGGAAGAATGAGGGAGAGGGAAGGAGAATGGAATTGGAGGAAGCGGAAGATGTAGCTCAAATCCCTTACACGATGCGAGAGGAAGAATGGGATGTGCGGGAAGGCAGAAGCATCCTAATCAAACAGGAGGATGAGTGGGAATTGGCCGCGGAGTATGTGAGAATCAAGATGGGCGGAAGATTTTGGAAGTTCTATTTAACGGGAGCGAGAGAGTGCACTATGGGAAGAGAGTTCGAGGAATGGGTGAGATAAGGAGAAGAAGTTGGAAATTCGCATTATGAAGAAGGTCAACAGATGGAGAGAAGTGAGGAATATACTGCAGGAAAGGCAGAAAAGCGACTACAGGGAAAGACAACAACGACTGGAGAGAGGAATGGATGTATAATTGTATTTGCATAGAATATATATACCTTTTTCTATTTTAATGAATAGTTCATCTTTTATTATGTAAATCCTTCTGGTATTAATTTTCGGAACTTATATCTATCATCTGTTTATTCTAATTGATTTTGTGCCTAAAAACTTCAAAAACCCACCGCCGATATCTGGAATGCAGCAACAACGGCACCAAAACGACAATTCGCCAGAGTGGAATGCGGGGAAATGGCGGAAGATGAGAGGGGCGCCGGAAGTTGCGTCTGAACCGAGTTATAACGAAGAAGGTGCAACACAGGATCAGAAACGGCGGCAGAAAAAAAAAGAAAACCTTAAAACAACAAAAAAAAATGAAGAAAAGTCAAAATGTGAAAAATGAGGGCAGAAGTTTGAGGAATGGCAAATCCTTGCCGAAGTCCGAAGAAGAAAGGAAGGAGACGGATAACAACGGCGGCGAACTGGAGATGGATGACTCCTTTTGCTCTGCCCCGCAAAAAAATCGATCTTTGCATGGACGGGACGTCCATTGATAGAATTGTGGAGTGACTTGGAGGATCTTTGTACATATAATACTCTCTGCCCCTCTGGCCACAACAATTGTCCACATGTACCTTGTCACCGGTACCCTCCAATCTTTTGATGTGACCCCATCTCCCTATAAAACTCCCGTCCTCGGGAGAGGACTTTGGATCACTCTGTTTCCCAACTTGCCCCCAAATCCCCGGATAAAGGATTATTTATCCATTTGATGGACAGCATTTTGGGCAGGGACAAGGGAAGGCCGAGGCTCCGGCCTGTCAAAGGGACCGACCAATTCACCTTCATTCTGCTGATGCTGATTTCGTCTTTTATTTCTTTGAACAGCGTCGACGCAGGTGAAACCGCGTTTCAAGATTAGCGAGCTAAAGTTTTGCAACAATCCGAAAGATTTTTTGAAACATTGTAGAGCGAAAACTTTATATGATAAAGTAAAAAATTTGCACCGTTTTTGGAGCAAAAATTTCTTTCAAAAAACAAAAAATTATTGAGAGAACCTAATGAAATTTTTGTCAGAAAATTGGTTTTAATTTTCTGAATATAACTGCTTATACTTTTTGAAATCCCCAAATTTTGGCTGACCAAGTTTCTGGCCCGGTGCAATATTAATTTTTTATTTTCTCATCCAATTCATAATATTCAGGCTGCGATGACAATCATTCTGAGTCCGATTGCCCACGCGGCTGTTGCTGGCATGGCACCTACTGTGGTTACTGCTAAATACCGGCGAAAAATGATCAATTTTTGTGTTTTGAGAGTCTTTAAACCATGTACATTCTACTAAATTGATCATTTGCTTTGTATGATTTAAAAAGTTAAATTGTCAACAACGTTTTTTATGCCATTGTAGTCCAAATGAATATAAAAAATAGAAAAGTTATATGGAAAATAATCTGATGTTAAAAATTCCTATCATAGATTCAATTTTATGTTTTAATATGAGACCTGATTTATAGAAGTACCTCGAGTTTAATTTTTACAAATTACGAAGTTTACGAAGTTAAATTATAACGAAGATCGTAAATAAACAATTGATTATTATGTTTTGATCTTCTATGTTTAAATAAAATATTATAATCTTTATAAATAAAAGTAGAAAATTAAGAATATCGTCAAATTGGTTGACAGTGATCGAGTCCATTTTTGTCCAAATTTATTTTCTAATCTTTAAATTATTCCATAGATTTAATCTTCAGAACTAATTATAGTTGGTGCCATCTAGGCCTCATGATTTTAAAAACTGTCTAGTCGAAATACTTATATTTTGCGGTCATTGTTGGTAGATTTATAAGTTGTATTACCTGGGATATTCAAAGCGCTAATAGAAACTACAAGCCCTACAAAAAACAGCGGTTTTTAATCATTACATTTAAACCGACTTTTCGGTTCGATGATTCTAATATATAGCTAATCCAACTTCAAGGATGGGAGGTCTAGCGCAAAAAAAGATTAGCCAAATTTTTGATAATTGAAATAAACGATTTTGCTAAATGCCATTTCTTATTTATATATACTCATTAGTCGGTTTCTAGAAGATTATTGCTAATATGGCTGAATTTCTTTTTGCAACAGTTTATTCATAGATAATCGTGCGTAAAAAAATATATTTGAAATATTAATGGTTAGACTTGTCACTTACAAGTTAGGAATGCTCACGGTTGGATCAGTTTAATGAAAAATGGTAAATAAAACGCCCATAATTTTCTCAATAATATGATGAAAAATATTGTCCAAAATTAGTCCAAAGCAATGAAGAATTGTTCATGTCCATCGTATTCGCATATAAAACTGGCCAAATCCACTTTGAGGATCAATTTTCTTTCAGGCTCCACCCAATGGGTCAACCTCAACGTATTAGCTTCTTCCATCGATGCCAAATCCCAATTTCCGTATTCAATTGCCTCCGATGCGCGTAGGACAGACAAAATGGGCTTAGTCGGAGCGTCGGAGGGCACAGATGCTGTGATAATTAAATATAATAATAAATGCGATTTAAAAATCCCTTTTCAAAATTTATGTGTCTTCCCCAATATTGTGGCGTTCTCTCCCTCCCCTCGTTGACTATTGATCCCATAAATTTCGATTGTTGTTTTTTATCATTCAGTTAATCACTTTTTTTTGGATTGCAGAATAATTGTGCGGAATAAATAGAGGAAATAATATTCGCTCATGTTTTGAATTTCCCTGGTGTTAGTCCCAAAACACCAAATATTCCTGTTTTATTATTAAAAGCAATTTTATTTATATTTTTGGAGCATTCTTATTATCTTTTATTCTCCCTAAAATCCCGTCCAGACCACCGCCGAATTTTTATAAGACATGGCGCTTTCGTACGAGGGTGAGTTCTGAACGGAAATTTCGAAATCGAGAGCGATCGATCGCTGGAAATAAAGTATTTTTCGACTTCCCATACCTTCCTATTCTCCCTAATTTGTTCTTTTCGCCCGAATTTCGCTATCACCGACTACAGACAACTTGCTGAATTGCCGATCGATTTTCTTCAAATCACAATATCTAGGCGATTTTGTGATTTTTCATCGACTTCAACAGATTAAAGTATCTAGGCGATATTTTAATCTTATTTTCACCGCATCGTAAAATATCTAGGCGATATTTTACATTTGTTCTTCGGACTTTTCGTGAAATAACTAGGCGCTATTTCACAATTCTCCAGCTTTGTCTACGCAAGCATGGACAACAATCCGGTACAACACCAGCGATATTTGACTCGCCAGCAAGCCAGGAGGTTAAGGTCGGATGGGGTCGACGCCAATCTCACGGCTATGCGGGAATTGCTGCAGTTTGGAAACCATGAGGGGAATGCAGCATCAGATAGCCAGATCGAAGCAAGGCCATGGAGCCCTTTTTCTCCACCGGGACTTACTAGACAAAGGACAAATAATCTCAGATCGCTGGTAGCTAGTTCACCAGTGTCCCCTCTGTCAAATTCTCGGATAGATAGATCGATCGCTCTCGTAAATGGGGGAGTCGATCGCGGTAATGAACTTGTTCCTGTTGTAGATGAGGACAATCTGTTGGACTACGACGAGGACGAACCCCAACTCGGTGACCAGCATCTTGACGAGCGCGAACTGCTCGACGACCCAGTCAATGTCCCGTCGGCTCCGGATCAGCCAATTGGTTTGCAACGGGGACAGCAAACTGGGAATGGTGGGAATGGACTCCTAGGCCCTAGAGTGTCAGACCCGAGTTCTACTGGTGACAATAGACCCATATATGGAAATATCGGGCATAATGGGCATAATCAACAACAGTGTTCGGAGTGCTTCGGGTCCCAGTGTTAG
Source organism: Rotylenchulus reniformis (assembly GCA_001026735.1). Taxonomy (NCBI): domain Eukaryota; kingdom Metazoa; phylum Nematoda; class Chromadorea; order Rhabditida; family Hoplolaimidae; genus Rotylenchulus; species Rotylenchulus reniformis. Next base: position 14,345 of record LDKF01001424.1, read on the forward strand.
GATGAATGGTGGCGATGGCATCGCCGTTGTGATGTGCATCGTTCCGCGTTGTGGCCCTGTTACAGGCAGTTGAGGCATCTGTTCTGTTCGGTGAGGCGTTGTCGTCGTGCCCCTGGATTCGGATACTTCGGACACTGACTAGGTAGGTGTCCGTTCTGGTCGCACAGTGAGCAATGTAGTTGCCCCGTTTCTCTTCTCGGTGGTCCACGGGGTGCTTGGTTGATGGCCGGAAATGCGCGGGTGTCTTCGGTGGATGGGTAGGTGATTCAGCGTCGGTCACGGCCGAAGAATCTTGGGTTTCGGTTCTGTTGGTTCTGGTTGAAGGGCGGAAGCTTGGTCTCTGTCCCCCGTTGTTGCCTCGGAATGGTTGGCTCTGGTTTGATTGTCTTGGTCGTTCTTCTCCTCGTAGAACTTGGGCACATCGTTGGACTTCTTCCTTCACGTCCACGATGGACTGGAGCGCGGTGCGGAGATCGGTACAGTTGAAGCTTCGGCCGATGCTGAGTTCCTTCTCCACCACTTGATGAAGGATGTTGTGCGGAAGCTTGGATTTGATTGTCGACGCCATGAATGTGTTCTCTTCGTTCTCTCCGAAGTCAGCAAGTTGTAGACACACTCGTTCGATGGATTCGGTGAACGTCCGAAGTGATGCTGGTGATTCACCGGGGCGCGGAAGATGAAGCAGTTCGGCTTGAAGTTCCTCTCTGATCGCTTTGGAGTTGCCAAATCGCTTCTGCAGGATCTCCACAATTCTTGGATAATTTTCGTCCGATGGCGGGTAGAGTTCCACGGCTCGTCTAGCTGCTGACTTGTAGGGAAGACATCCGAGCAAGTAGATGTGCTTCTTGAGGTTGTCGATGCGAAGCCGATCAACAGAGCTTTCGAAGAGCTTCCAGAACATTGACCATTCTCTGGGCTCGCCTGTGAACTTGGGTAGGTTGATCGGTGGAAGCGACACGTCGTGACGTGGTTGCGTCGGTTGCTGTTGTTGTAGTGCCGCTGGTGGTTGTGATTGACCTCCTTCCGAGTCGGCTTCAGAAGGTTCGATGATCGCATCGATGGTGTTGACGAGGCCTCTGGTTTGGTCTGCCCATTCCATGATATGTCTTCCTCCGGTTTGAGCTGCTTCGTATCTGGCTTCTTCCGCGGTGAGTGCGTCTTCCGTGAGGCGTTGGATTAGCTTCACCCATCGGTCGTTGCATTCTTCGGTCGTTGCATTCTCGCGATTGTTCGGGTAAGGTTGCGTCGATCAGCGGTAAGGTCGCCCATCACTCCTTCTTCGGTGGGGTCCTTGTTCAGGTCGGTCGTCGCTGATTGGATGTACAGCTGGAGGCGGGCTGCACAGGGGCCGATCTTCGTTCTGATTGGTCCGCTCATCTTGTTTGGTTGGTCCGGGCTTTGAAAATGGTGCGCTTCTCTTCTGGTTGATCAGCGGAGTCGATCGGCGGTGAACTCCGGGTTGCTTCTCCTTCTTGGTAAGCCTCTTCTGTTGATTGGTTGGTTGGTTGTCGACACAGTCCTGATTGGTCAGCAATGTTTGAACGCCTTCATGGATATAGTAGCTTCGTCAGGCGGTGGACTGCGGATTGCTTCTCCTTGGTAATTGGTTGCCTCTGGTTGGTTGGTACTGATCGTTCGGCTGGTTGATCAGCGTTGTATGAGCGGTTGGTTGATCTGATCGTTCGGCTGGTTGATCAGCGGTTGTCGGTTGTTGGTCGCCTTCAGGGATAAGAGTAGCTTCCTCAGGCGTTGTCTGAAAGCCGTCCACACAGTCGTTGGACGACCCGTAGGGGGCTCCACAAAAACTGTTGGCGGATTACCAACAGTTTGGGCGGAAGGAGGGGAGAAGGGGGCAAGGTCAAAGGGTGGGGGAAAAGGGACGGCGGCGGCTGGCTTGAGAACAAGAAGCCGGCGGCTGGCACGAATCCAAAAGATGACTGGCTGGCGGACTCCCCAGATGACGTGTTCCCTTCCCTTTGGCCCTCTCTCTTCCTTCTTCCTTGGAACTCTCGCTGCCCACACCCCAAAAAGAGAACTGACCGGACGCACAAACACAAATTTATTAGCCGGAGTAGGGGAGAAGCAAAGGAATGGATGGAATAATTTGGAGGAGGGCAATAGAATGGTTGGATACGAGTGAACCCCGAAAGGGGAATTGGAACGGCTTAAATAGAGAGAGAAGTGGGCGGGCAAAGATGGCCAAAAGAACATTACGAAATTGGTGGGAAGAGAGAATTGGATTGTTGCCAAGAAAAGAATGGGAGGCGAGAGAGAAGAGTTGGATGATGGCCAACAATTGGCTATAGGCCAAGAAAAGCGGGGGGGGGGCAAATAAAGAGCAAAGCGACTAAGCTAATTTTTTTGGTTTGGGCCATAACGACCCGATCTCTGATCATTGATCACTGCATCCCGATCAATGATTCCTGTCGTCGCGACACTTGGCATATTGAATGTTTGTTCCCTCCCATATGATCTTTGATCCCAAGCCATCCATCCTTCCTCCCATTGATCATTCCCTACAATCACTTTCAATATTCCGTTCTTAAAGATATTCCTTGACCGATTTCCTCGCAAATATTGTTATTAAATATTCTGATATTTTATTTATTTATTCAATTCTAAATTGTGATTGAAAATTTGAAAAAAGGTTATATGATGCAATCTTAACATAAAAATTCACAAAGGCAAGAAAAATTTGAGGTCCCCATTCCCCAAATGCGTGTGGGTCCCCAAATACTTAAGAAAGTTTTTTTTTCAAAAAACTAAAAATTAGCACCTAAACGATCCGCGTGTTAGAACGATCCTCACGCTTAAATGACCCCTTACCCACGGGACGACCCGCGCTTAAAGCGTCAGAGAAAATTATTTTAAATTAATTTTTTCTCAAAATTTTTGGTTCTATGGGCCTCTAGTATTTTAATGCAATAAAAATGGAAAGACTACGTCTAATAAATCATTAAATATTATTTTACTCTGCTGTATTGGGACAATATGTTGAAAACTGTGAAAAGAATGGAATCCAACAATTTGGACCCATCGCCGAAGAGGGAACTTCCAAGTACGAATAAAAATAATTTATCTAGCTCGTATAACTAAAATATATAAAAATTCCTAATATACTAGAGTTTTTAATTACTAGTTTCCCACCTCCCCAAAATTATATTTATTCCTTAGTAGCTTCCCCGAATACTAGGGAATAAATATAATTTTCTTATTTACTATAACCATTTATGTCGATGAAAAAAAGTATGAATAGACATAAGGAATAATTATATTGGTTGTAAAAAAGCTATCCACATATAGCATTATAGAGATACGCAATAAAATTATTATTGTCGTGGTATGAGATCAAATTTTGCCGTTTTTATTCATTTTGGTTGATCAGTGAGAATGCAATTAATTAAAATTTTGCTACATAAATTATTGGAATTATTTTTTACAAGAATTATTGGTGGGTTGTAAATCAATATTTTTTCATCTCTATGCCATATCAGGAGTTAGAAAACTTCAAAAACATAATCAAAATAATTAAATTAAACTAAATTAACTGAATTTATATAATATACTTTCAAATTATATAAATTCTCATCAAAAAAAACCATTAAAAATATCTATAATATTTATCTTTAATTCTTTTTAATTTTTCTCTTTCTCTCATTCAAGAAAAGTCTTTCAGGGCCAAAAATTATTGATTAGCTAAAAGTTAAAAATTTGCCTTATTTTGTTTAGGATTTTAAAAATACTAATATTCTAAAATTAGCTGAAACAAAAGAATTTCAAAAAATGCGGGCTTCTTGTGACGGTTTCTTTTATGATCCAATAATTTAATTAAATATTCATGTCTTTAAATGCACATTTTCTTATAAGTTGCAAATTTCTATGGAAAATGTTTCACATCTTTTCGCTGTACTGACTTTTCAGAAACTAATTATGTAAGGGATCTAGGAATAATAGTAAATAAGAAATTAAATTTTAATTTTTTAGGATAAATCCTATGGTAATCAGTATTTAAATAAAAAAATCTAAAGCTACAAAAGATGAACCGTACTTTTGCTTAAATTACGATTTAAGTAAATGCTTCCCATAAACAATCCCTTCTTGCACATTATATAATGATTACTTAAAATTGATTTATAATAAGACATTGGAAATTCAATTGACCAAATTTTTAAAAAAATGTTCTTCAAAAAATTCCAAATTTCTTGCTTATTATATCTATAAAATGAAAATACCTCATTCGTAGGGTGCATTTTTTGGACGCTGACCCCCATTGTCAGGGGAAGTAAGTATTTCCTACGGTATCATACCAAAAAACGGTATGCGGTACATTATCTAGTCCTGCTTTTGGCTTTCTTAATTGCATTCCAAGTCTTTATAATGAAAGAGGAAAAGAAAAACAAATACGAAAGAAAATAAATAGGTACTATTCATTCAATTGGCATTATGTCAACTATAAAATTTCAAATCTTTATCCAATTCTCACAAGCATTGAAAAATATTCCACCTCTCTCTAATATACCCCCTTCTCTTTTAATCCCTCCCCCTTAAAAAGAAGTTCAAAATTAATCCCCCGGGGGGATTACAAGAGCATATACGGTACATTGTTTTCGTACTCAAGAATAGAGACTGATTAAAAATGGCAAAGTAACTCTTCTTTGATGTATTCCTTCCCGAAACCATTGGAAATCAAACGTAGTAATGAAGAACTCATTCGCTCAGATTGGAAACGAAAAATATTTATAAAAATATTTAAAATTTTGATAAAATTCGATATTATGTTTACAAATTGTTTATATTCAATAAAATTATAGAATATGAAACAATTAGTAAGTTTTAATTACGATGGGTTAATATGAGAAAAAAGAATAATGGGAAGGGGCAAATTTAATAGGCCAAGAATGGCCATGATACCTCGATAATTGAAAATGTAACGAACAAAAAAAACGAAAATTTAAAAAGTGTAGACATAAGACCTATGTGTGCCCCATTGTGGGGGAGGGGAGAGAATTTAAATTATCCGGTAACAATTGTGGGACACACAGCTGAATCTATCGAAAATTTCTCGACTCCGGCTGCAACTGCGTTTCCTGGCTCCTATTTATTTATGACCCAAAATCTGCCTGAAGCCATGGTCTCTGGTCTCACTCCAACATCCAACAACCTTATATCAGCGGCTACCTTTCTGAGTTTCGAATGATCTGAGTTTCGAAACAGCCAAAAATGATCTGAGTTTCGAAACAACCAAAATTCGTCTGAATTTCGAAAGGCTGAGTTTCGAATGACTGTTTTTCGAAACAACCAAAATAATCTGTTTCGAAAAATAATATCGAATAAAATAAAAAAAGCCAAAAGATCAAAAAATTTCATTTGCTTTTCCAATCTATTGACACAAGAACCAGGGTTTTTACCTTACCCATTCCTCCCCACCCTCACCCAACTCCATCGCATTGACTTGTAAAATATATTTTTAATAAATTGAATACAACAAAAAATATCAAAAGTAAGATTGATCCAAATTCATTGAAGAGTGGGTACCGGAAGTGCTGGGGACAGAATGACCAGGGTTTGGGGAATTGGGAGAATCAAATGAATCAAGGTGAAGGGGAGAAACATGCAAATTTACTATAAATTACTATAAAATTTTGATACTATAAAATTTACTATAAAATTTTGATGTTATGAGAAACAAAAAAAGAAAACTGAGATTATAATTCGTGATCTTTTATCCCGATTCCGATAGTCTCACAATCATCTCCCCTCCCAATAAATTTCTTTAAAAAATCATTTAATTGGCATTCTCTTATATTGAATATTGGAACAAAAAGCCTATGAATAACATGCAAAAAGGGTGTACCAACTTTAGCAAATATGACTTTTGCAGGCGAAATTTGGAGACAACACGAGTATTGCAGACTCGATTTTTGCAGAAGACTTCTAACAGAGTTGACGGACAAGAATTTTATCAAAATAATATCAGAAAAGTATATAGAAAAAAATATATCAGAAATTGTGAGACTATCGGAATCGGGATAAAAGATCACGAATTATAATCTCAGTTTTCTTTTTTTGTTTCTCATAACATCAAAATTTGGAAAATTTAGGATTTCACTAACCTTCTCCGTTAAACTAGAAAAGAGTAAATTGTTATGCCGCTAAATTTATTTAGATTATACTTTTTTGATAGTTTTCTTTTATTTTATGTATGCTTTTAAACTATGGGAACTATTTACTTGCAAACGTCAATGTTGTAAAAGTCGTACCACGCAAAAAAAGTAATCACTAATTATATGTTTTTTTTTTAAATTATCATATTCTCTATAAAATAAGATCCCTTTTGAAGTGGTTTGAAAAAAATTAGATCTCTTTCTAAAATAAGCTTCCATTCTCTGGAACAGTCATAACCATGGTAAAAAAATTACTTTCTTTAATTTTTTGAACAGTCATAACCATGGTAAAAAATTATTTTTTAAAAAAAAATTACTAATTGCGATTACAATTAGTGATAGCAATTTTCTATGTGATGTAGCAGGTTGTCCTCAGTTAATTGGACGAATACAATAAGTGAAAAGAAATACATTAATTACTAATTTATTATGGCCCCACTATGAGTTGCACCTGTTTGTCAAATGTGGAAAACGATTATGAACAATTAAGGAAATTGGGAAACAAGAGGTCACAACCCAGATTCCGATGTTTTAAGACAATTGCAAAAAGTATTGCCCATCATGAAATGGGTATAAAATGATTAAATTTTCATAAGAGAAAACCATTCTCTAAGAGTTAGAACAAATTCAAAACATTTCCAAACAAAAAATATATCTTCTTATTAAGAATAAGGCTGTAACACCATATCAGATAATTTGCAAAATTTTTAAATAAGCTGGAATCTTATGCAAATGATAGAGGTTTGAAATTTTCCCCTTTCGAAATCAAAGTTTTACATATTGGAAAAAATAAGCCACGAAATGATTTCATAGCTTAACTTTAATGATTGGTCTTTTAATTAATAAAACCCCTGAAAGATTCTGATGAATAACCTCTCTGCCCTCGTTTTGGTTATTCTATTTTCTATTCTTGCAGTTTTATCGATGCCGCCAATGGAATTCTAAAAAAATATTTTTATTGGAATTTTATATCTTTTTATATCTTTCGTAATACCAAAGACCCAAAAAGAGGAACTCATCTCATCAATAGGTATATAGAGAGTATAGATTTTGATGAGTTTTGTGAAAAAATGTATGGAAAACCACATTATTATTATTTTTTCAAAATTATTCTCCAATAATGAATTTTTATAATAATTTTTGCTGAATTTAAATTTTTTGAAAATTTTTTTTGAATCTCCTGAAAAATTGTAATTAAAAATTTTCTAAATTTAATTTTATTTTTGTCCGCAAGTGTCCTGCTATCAAAATAACACAGGTGGGTTGAGGGCCAAATGACACAAAAATCGGACTCTGATTTTTAATTTTATATAAAAATACCGTATTCTCTCTAATATAAGGCCTAGGCCTTATATTTTTCAAACACCCTAGAAGGGGGACCTTATATTAGAGAGGGACCTTATAATAGAGAGAGGCCTTATATTTTCAAAGATGTATTTTCGGAAAATTAATTCATTATTCAATTGACTTCGATTTAAGAAATTAATTTTTTTAATTTTCAGAATTTTCACTGGAGAAAATTTTTTTAGGTTGAAATCAGTGTTGAAATCAGTGTTGTTTCCATTAAATATATATCCATCAAATTATGATCTGATCCCCGATTTGACCTAAAAATTCAAATTTTGACATCATTTTTCTGAAAATTGGAACATTTCTTAAGCGGCTCACAAAAATTTCCTTAAAATTACCAACTTTCTTAAGTAAAAGTGCTTAATCAAATTAAGAAGAAGACAGTTTTTTGCTTATCTCTACCCCGAAATCTCTCCCTGTACCCCGTCTGGATCTGGATCACTACTTTGACTTTTGAAATAATTAAATTGATCACTTACGCCAATGTCTATTTGCGAAAATGAATGATGTTTATTTTTTGAATTTTATTTCATTACTATAAGCCATTTTATTTGGAAATTGCCTCATTTTTTCAAGCGGGAACTTCATTCGGATCATTTTTTGGTGATCTGAATGATCTGATCTGATCCTGATCCCGGAGTCGCATCAGATCAGATCATTTTTGATAATCCAACTACCTGGATTAGATCAGATCAAATCAGATCATCTCTGAAAAAGTTGGATCATGGACAACGCTTTTTGAAATACCGTTC
>LDKF01001424.1:22710-39251 GCA_001026735.1 Rotylenchulus reniformis
AAAAAAATAATTTAATATATGAAATTATTTGATTAATTTTTCCGATTTATTGGAAAAACACAAAAGATATAAAACGATATAAAGTTCCAACAAAAATATTTTTTAGTATTTGACTTTTCTATAAGTCATATCTTTTGATTGAATATTTTTTAGCTGAAAATATTATAGATACTCTATGAATTTTCATCACATTTAAATTTACTAATTTATATAAATTTGGCCAATCTGAAAAAACTGCGGCGCAGAAAAAGCTGCTTCTCTATTTTTGTACCAAAGGTGAGTTATTTAAAAACCAATATATGTGTTATAAGCTAATATTTCGCTTCTTTTGAATATTTGATTGTAAATTTGCTAATTAGAAAAAAGTTATTCATAATTAATAAAGTGTAGAACTTTTGGCGCAGCCTGTACATTTTTTTCATAAACTCAGAAAAATCAAACAATAAATATATTCAATGCGGATCGAATAACTAATCATAAAAGCCTTCGTGCGGAATTCTAAAAAATAAAAGAAAAAATTATTTTTTTAATTTATTCTTTTGCTTTTCAACTGATCTTTATTGTTTTATCTGGGATTTTTTGCAAGACTGAAATTGGGACTTGACAAATTCTGCGATAAAAAAATTACTGTGATAGTGCACGGAGTGCTGAAAGCGCAAAGTGCTTTCAACACCGAGCCTAGAAGGGTGTAGTGACCAAATTTAGATTCCAAGTCTATAAATAATAACAGACAAATTTGGGCGTTTTGTCCTTCTAGGCTTTTTTGGAAGCGCAATGCACTTCTTTCCCATCTGCCTTAATTTCAAAAACCACCAGTATCAAATGAAAAATTTGCGGTACCTTTATTTTTGCCTTTCCTGTTCTTGTGCTTTAAGAGTTTAAATCGGTTTCAAAGTGATAGCAAGGGCAATAGACGAACGTGAAGAATAAAGAACTTCGTCCTAACAACATTCAGAGGACGATGAAGATAAATCATCTTTTTCAATGACATATCTATCTTATTATATATGTTTGAACGTTCATTATAAAATTGTTATTCTGATTTCTTTGATTTTGTCACGTGAAAATTAGTCCAAAATCAATTTTGAATAATTTACATTTTGGCACTCATGGGGGGCTTAGGCCAAAAGCCATGTTCAATAGGTGCGGACTGGATGATTTTTAGATTTTTTAATACAAAATTTTATTAATATTGGGCTCGCCAAAGGCGAGCCCAACTTTAAATTTTTTTTCGAGATATATATTTAATTCTTTTACACCTCAAAAATTTATAATTTTTGATAAAGCAAGAGTTTTGCTAAATTGTTCACACTAAAAAGGTTTCAACGTGTCAACCAAAAAGGGCGTTAAAAAAGGCCCAAAATGGCTAGTCTAGCCTAAAACTTTTTTGTTAGACTTATTAGATAAAAAGTATTAAAGACCAAATTGTTAGAATTTTATGCTGATTCGAATGGTTTTTTTTATTTTTTCGAAATTAAGACAAAAAGTTTGAAATTTTGTCGAATACCGAAAAATGAAGTTTTTTGGGGGTATTTTTTGACGAAAATTTTTATATCATTCGAATTAGCATAAAATATTGAACTATTTTGCCTTTTATACTTTTTGTCTAACAGGTCTAGCAAAAAAGTTTTAGGCCAGATTGACCACATTGGGCCTTTTTTAAGACCCAGCAGCCCAGCACCGTTTTTGTTACTTCCAATGTGCAAAACTTTGATTTTTTATCTAAAAATGTCTGCAAATTATCTGATATGGTGTTTGGATTTTCATTAATAGAATAAACTTTTAAATCGTCAGCAAAAAGTTTATTTTTACACTGCATAATATTGGAGGGTCTGAAACAAAAATAAAAAAGTAAAGACCCCAGTATCAATCCCTGAGGGACTCTACTGGTTACCGATTTAAAAGATGAATAACAATTTTGAACCTTAACAGTAAAGGTACGTTATAATAAGTAATTCTCGAACCATTTAAGCATTGTATTTTAAACACCATTTTTTTTATTTTGCAAGTATTCAGCTATGCGGAATTCTATCAAAAGCTTTGGCAAAGTCAAATAAATTATGTCAGCCAAATTGGTTACCGGAATCATAAAACCCACCAATTTTTTAGAAAAAAACATTTTCAAATAAGAATAATAATTAATTTTAATCCGAAGAATTAACAGTGAATGATTTTATAAAATCCGTAAAATTGTATCTGTTCTTTTTCATAAATAAACTATAAATATCAATTGACCGCAAAAATTGCATGAAATAAAATAAAAAGATAAAATATCTAAAAAAAGTAAACTATTCTATAATATACTAAATTTCATTCTCAAATCTTTAAATTTGAACTTGTTGATTAAAATAATTGAAAACAAATTTATGTTATTTACTTAATTTGATTTAATTTGGATACAGATAGCTAGCTCTTTGATTTTTCTATATTTCTATAGATATTTTGTCTTTTTTAGATCTTATTAAAGGTTCCATTTTTAGTCCAACTTATTTTTTCAATTTAGAAATTAATAGAATAATGGGAATGAAAACAAGCTTTATTGAATATAATTAATTAAAAAAATAAATTTATTATTTTATGATAAATTGCGATATTCCGAAATTTTTCGGATAATAATTTATTGTTTTCTAATTTTATATGCACTTCTTTGATCCCGCAGCAATTGATAAAAATTATAATGCATAAAATATTAAAATCATGTCAAATAATTTTATGTATAGGTTAAATTTTTAATATTCTTACCCTCATGGTTCAGGCCATAAAATTTCACGTTGTCGAGCACATTTTGTTTAGTTATCTTGTAAATGGAATGAGGAAAAACTTGGAAACATATAAGAAGAATTAAATTTTTTCGATCATTTTGGTTTAATGTCTAAGATTCCATGCTTTTTCAATCTACCTAAGAAATATTTTTTAAACGCAATTTTTCAAAAGGTTTTAGCAAAAATTTAAATTAATTTTTATATTAGGTCGTCAGATAAAAAGTTCGCTTTTTTGGTATATACGCTAGTATAACTCCATAAAGTACGAAACTAAAAATTACAAATTTCAGAAATGATACTTTCATATGTCCTCTACATTTTTTACTTTTTGGACCAATTACCATTGTTATTAAAATTTTCATTGCTTGCTTGTTTACTTTGTTATATAGAAAAACCCCATAAAAACCCACAATAATAATATATTTAAGTTTAATAAAAAAATGCCAAAGTAAAAATTTTATCCAAAAAATTAATAAAATAACATCATAGATAAGGAAGGCTTATATGCTAATCCCCAAAATAACAATAGAAAACAAATGTAAATTTAACTAACAAAAATCAATGGTTTGTCGTAAAACTACTAAGCAATCCGATGGGTGTGCATTTCTTTGCCACACAGTGATTTTGGACCATTTTACAATCGCATTTTATCCCAGTGGGAAACTTGATCATAGCCGAGCCGCAAGACTTCTTCCTCTTATTGCAATAGGCATCCCAATCCTTCTGTTGTTTGCCTTAATGACATAATTAATAACTAAGAATAAAAATAAATTTTTAAATGCTAACGTGGATCCATCTTGGGCACCGGCTTACTAGACCCTGGATTTTTAGTCTGCGGCATTAAGGAAACCGAAATTATCATGCAAAGAATAGCAAAAATGACAAATTTCTGGTTCATTGCCTTAGTTGCCTTGATGATGAATAAAGAATAAAATTTCAAAAAAGTTGTATTTTAATACCAAAAGCGAATAAATCTTTCAGTTCCAACTTCCTTAAATATTATTCATTTGACACTCAAAAAATCATTTGCCCTTGGTTATCTTATTAATGCCGAAAATAGAAGTGCCCTTAGAAGAGATTTAGAACCCATCATATTCTTCGTCTGTTGTTGCTGTCATTTGTTGGTTTGGTTAAAACCAAAAATGGCAAATGTATTCAGCTTCTGTCTCTTGTTTAGGATTAAACTATTTTTTAAATTCATTTATTGCTATATGAGTGAAGTCCACAAAAGATCAAACGACAAATTATTAGAAGCTCTTCAGGAAAATAAAGTAGATGTTAACCTAAAAACTGACATTGTAAATGAAAGCTATAAAATGATTCATTTGCTAATTTGATAGACAATTGTTTTCCTGAAAATTAACATCGTTAAAAAATAATTTTGATCTTACTTACAAACAATGATTATACCGTATTTCCTGTATTAAGTCCCTCTGCAATAGACCCCCCCTCTGAGAGGTAAAAAATTATTCTACGATCATGGCAAGAGGTGATCGAGCATCAAAAAATTTATTACATACAATGGCAATGATAGCCCTGTAGAATTCGAATCTGGCCTCAGATTGGAGCTCCCATAAAAATTTCTCCCCACACCGTTTGGTCTCCTCTATAATAAAAGGGATTTTTTTCAAAAATGCAAAATTTTTTTGATCCTAGCCACTTCTAACGGTACACCCCGGTGTGTGGCGGCCGGTGTGTGGCGAAGCTCATCAAAACTAAAACTTTTTTGTAGACTCTTTAGACCAAAAGTATGAAAGACAAAAATATGCAGAATTTTATGCTCTATCTTCCGGTATTATTTTTCTACGAAAATTTATTATACCGTATTCTCTCTAATAGAAGGGGCCCCTTTTATTGTTTCAACCCTCTTCCAAGGGGCCCCTTCTATTAGAGAGGCCCCTTCAATTAGAGAGGCCTCTTCTATTTTTCAAAGGCTGAAAATTTTTAAGGGTATTAGAAAAAGATTAAAACGAGAAAATATAAACGGTTTTATCTCTTTCTGCCACTATTGGGATCAACATCATTTTCAAAAATTATTTCAAAATTTATTTTGTTTTCAAAAATGATCAAATTTTGATCAACATTCCCAATTGTATGTTCAAATATTCATATACTGCGGTCGCCATAATGTCGCTGGGTTCCACGACTTTAAGAGGTCGGATGTCCACATAGGAATGAAAAGACTAAATATACTGCACAAAGTTTATATTACTTTTTTTCCTTTTAATAAAGACTTGCTTTGGCCGATTTTTATCAAACGACATAGCACCGAACTACTATTATTACATGATCACACGTGTACTCCTTTTCTCTAACCTCAGCTTTCGTTTCAATGTGGACATCCGACCTCCGAAAGTCGTGCAACCCGGCCACGCTCCAGCGACCGCAGAATATATGGTTTTGAGGAAATGTCTCATCACCAAATATAAGGGACCTCTTCAATTAGAGGGGCCCCTTCAAATGGAGAGGCCCCTTCTATTTTTCAACCCCCTCACAGGGGGCCCCTTCTATTAGAGAGGCCCCTTCAATTAGAGAGGCCCTTCTATTAGAGAAAATACGGTATATCTGTACCATTTTCTTTGTTGCTCACAAATTTGAAAAAATAAAATAAACAAGGACCTTCCTCGCTTATAAAATGAAATCAAAAAAGTTTCCTTAACAATACATCAGTAAAAATATTCGATACTTTCTTGAGGTTTAAAAAAGGATATCCCGCTAAATTACGAGAGTTATTAAGAACTTATATCCGGTTGAACTATGGGGTATTAGAAGATCATATCCCGTTAAACTTCGGGATATATTAGAAAAATAATTTTGAACTTTTTGGGCGATACAAACTAGAAATGTACCAAATATCTGGTGTTTTTTGACAATTCGTACCTAACTTATCCTATGAAATGAATCAATTTTTATGTAAAATCCTGAATTTATTGGTGTCTTATTTTGCATAGTTCTTTAGAAAAAATTATCTCTATTTTAATTTTACAAGCTATGAATATTAATTTTTAGAAAATGCCTGGATTCGCTGAAATGCTCGAACTTATTTTTTGTTTTTATTTTGTTGACATAGTACGAAAAATTCATGTATTTTTCTATTTTCTTAACAAATGAAAATGATTAATTTACATAAAATTTAAATTTAACACAATTAATATATTATTATATGCTTTGAGATGAAATGTTAAAAGAAAAATTAAACATTTCCTTGATAAAAATTAATTAAATTGTTTATCGACTCCGATCATACGATTATTATTATTTATTTAAAATTAATAAAACTTATTCTTGTCTCTAATTTTTTATGAGCTGTAAAGTTCCAGACTATGTTCTGAAATTTTTACTTTATCTGATTATTTTAATTTAAATTTTCTGTTTTTTTTATTTGAATATCAGTTTCTAAGTAAAATATATTTGCTTAATTAAAGGATTAAGTCCAAAACAAATTTAAGAAGTGTTATTTTGGTTGAAAATCTAATAAAGATGGTGCTGGCCGTTTAAAAAATCCTATAATAGCGTTTAAAAAGGTGCCAAACCCTAAAAATTTCTTCAGAAACTTTTTTGTAATACTTGTTACAGCAAATTTTCCAGCGATAGAGTTGTGCAGAATTTTATGCTCTACTTTATAATATGGCAAAAGCGAAATTTTTCATTAATTACTCTATTTACCATAATGAAAATACCTAATCCTAAATTCTTTGACAAGAATTTTTTTTTGGAAAAACTTTAATAACAAAAAGTCACTTTTTTTGACTTTCAATAATAAACTAATAAAATATGAATAACAATAATAATCCAAATTAAATGATAAAGCTATAAATGCATAGCTACAACTGTATTCTGTAATATTGGCCTTAATATTACAAAGCAATAAAAATATTTTGATGTGCTCTGGATAATTGGGCAAATTGTATTAATATCCTGTATTTTGCTATTATTTTTATTGTTAATTTATTAGGTTATTATGTGGATGAAGGACCCATCCGGCCATTGGAATTCAATGAATGATGAGTGATCTATTGCACTGTCCAAATGTGCAGATTTCGCACAAAAATCGACCCAATTTCGCAAAAATTTCTCAGAAATAGGCCAACCTGGTGCTTTCGGACCTGCTTAATTCGAATCTGGCCTCAGATTGGAGCTGCCATAAAAATTTATCCACGCAACGTTTGGTGTCCTCTATGTATATTAATCTTTTGTTTTGTTGTTTCCACCTCTTTCCCCAAGGAAATAAAATTATTTAAAATTTTCAGAGAGCAAACTAGTAAAAGGTGCTAAAGAATGTTTTATAACTACCACTTTTTAAATTGGAAATCTGTAGTGAAAAACCGGAATTATTTATTTTATTTATATACAAAAACCAGGACGTATTAAATATCGGGATAAAATTAATAATAAATATAAAAAATATTTTTAAGTAAATTGTAATTTTAGGGATTCCAAAGTAATATATTAAAAAGAAGAAAAATATTAAAATTACAACAAAAACGGATTATAAAGGCAGAAAATCCAAACCTCACTAACAAGGAATAAAACTAGAGCTTAAAAATCTACACAACTTTGCTTGTTATATTTTTGGTCTAACAAGGTTTATGTTTTTCCTGCAATTTTCCTTCACTGTTGAATTGTCCACTTCCTGACATGGCATTCCTGACTAGAGACCGGACTTTGGGTTCGAGAGGGATCTCGAATCGAGATTCTCGAAAAATCTCGAATCTCGATAAATCTCGAAAGACTCCCAAAAGCTTCGAGAGGGATCTCGAATCGAGATTCTCGAAAAATCTCGAATCTCGAAAACTCTTGAAAGACCCCCAAAACCTTCGAGACAGATCTCGATTCGAGACTCTCGAAAAATCTCGATCTCAAAAAATCTCGATGAAAATTTTTCGAGATCTCGATCGAGATTCGAGATTTTCCTTTAAAGTTATTTTTATGCAATATTCCAAAGGAGATTTAAGTTTTATAATAAATTTTATAGAGATAATACTATATTTTTTTATGAAATAATTCATGCAAATGCAAAATCCAACAATGAGATTTAATAATGGTAATTGATCAATGGGAGAGTGCGCTTCAAAAAGATTACCATCTCTGCCTTTTTCGGTTTAATTCGCATTCTTCGATAAGTGAAAACATCGCGCGCCGTAGAAAACATCTGTTCGCTGCAAACACTTGTTGCTGGCGCTGAAAGAAACTGTCGTGCTGCCCTAACCAACAATGGGAATTTATTCGAATTGTCTCTCCAGAAAATCAATGGGTCAGAGGTCAATGGCTCGCGCGGCATTGATATATATTCGGCAATCTCTCTTCGCAAATCAGGCTGACTTGCCGTTGTCGACGAAGCTGAATATAAATTTTTTATCAATGAAAATTCATAAAACGAAAAATACCCGATNATAAAGCTCTCCAAATCGTTTGTCCAGGCCCTGCACCATCGAATTTCTGACTATATCCACTTCAACTTTTCGAAAGGTAAGCCCTAACAATTTTTGTTTGACCAACATTGCGAAAGAGAATTGCACGGCAATTGATGATTCGCAAAATAATTTAGTTAGTTCGTCTAAGGGCCCTAACAATTCAACCAATTCTTCCAAAATAGCCCATTCTGTATCATTTAAGTCAAGATCTTGACGATTTTTTTTGAATGCATAGCTTGACACAGCCGATTGTTGCTCACAAAGTCGGCGAGACATCAAAAAATACTATTCCATCTTACTGGCATATCCTATATCCAAATATAAAATTTTTTCATTTTAAATTATTTAACTGTATTAACATATGTTCCGGAAGTTCTTGTTCCAATTGAATGTCCTTGAACTCATTTTTAGCCAAATTGCTGTGTTTAAAATGTGAAACAATTCGCCGGCACTTTCCAAGCAGATAAGTGATTGTGGCATCTTTCAGGGAATCTTTCGCGACAAGATTCAGGAGATGGGCAGCACAATCAGCATGCCCTAACTCACATGTTTCTTCAAATGACTAAAAATACGTATTACTTTAAAAATTGTTTGAAGTATACTCTTTTCATATTTGCACCGCCATCTCTTAGAAATATATGACATTTTTTCGTGTCGATATTCCATTCACACATGATATCCTTCACTTTTTCGTAAATTCTAACACCAGTATGTGAACCTGGGAATTCACTCACAGAGAGCAAGAAAGTTTTGCTTGCCCAACTCTTGTCGATAAAATGCGCTGTTAAACTAAAGTTTTGATTTCAATTTATTTTTTATAAATTAATAACCTTATGAACGATTGAGATGGCCCTGACCATATATCTGTGGTGAATGAAATACTTTCTGCAGCTTCAAGTTCTTTCGTAACTTTGGCCCTAACCAAATTGTAAGCTTTTTCCAAAACCACTTTGCGGTAAAAGGATTCATCCTTCAATTGATCCTTAAAAGCTGCTTTTGTAGTCGGGCTCTCCAAGCATGCAAAAGAAATCAGATTTTCACAAATGAAATTGATGATCCGTTTGTCACTGCCAGATATTCCACCTTAAATTAATAATGAATAATGTAAATATTAAGCAGATGACCTCCACTGGTAATTGTAAATTTTTCGATCTGCCCTGACTCTTCTTCTTTTGTTTCGAGTAATGAGAATTGTTTAAATTCTTCGCTTGAATTATGTTTCGCTTTTAAATGAGAGACGAGTCCTTTGGTATTTCCTTGGGTTGTTTTGATTTTGCATTTTTCCAAGCCCTCACGCTTACAGAGCTCAAATTCAGCTTCGTCTTTGTTCAATTGAGTGTAGATTTTCTGTTTAGTTCCAGACAAATAAATTTTCCGAATATTTGCTTCAGCAGGCATTATTATTAAAAGCTAAATTTTACATAACTTTTTATTTGCTTAAAAATTTTAAGAAAATAATAAAAGAAATGTTAAGTACAAGTTAGGAGAAGAGAAGGGAGGAAAGGAATGATAATGGATACGCAAAAAATCAATATGCGAAGAAACGAAATAAAATTGGCATAATGCATTTAAAAAAAATCGAAGTTGAATCGGGTTCCATTAAATATAAATAATAAATACCTTAATTAAATATGGTTTGGAGATCCGAGATCTCGAAGATTTTTCGAGAGGGATCTCGAATCGAGATTCTCGAAAAATCTCGAAAGACCCCCAAAAGCTTCGAGAGGGATCTCGAATCGAGATTCTCGAAAAATCTCGAATCTCGAAAAGTCTCGAAAAATGTCCAAAACCTTCGAGAGGGATCTCGAATCGAGATTTTTCGAGAATCTCGATTCGAGATTCTCGACCTTCCTGACATCATTAAATTCCTATTCAAATATATGATTTTTATTTTTTCAATTATTATTTTTTGATATTCTAAAATTGATATTATTTCGCCCAATAAATAATAATTTTATTCTATATTATTTATTAATTTTTTGGAACCAATATAATTAGGAAATCAACAAAAAATTGACACATATCTTGAAAACATAAAATGAACATAAAAATGATCAAATAATTTTCAATTGAATAAATCAATATTAATGACAATAAAAAAGTGAATATATTGCAACTAGATAAGCATTAAGTTAGCTAGTTAAAATATTTAATTAGATTTTAAGGTTGTTGTAATTTTTTATTATATTCAGATACGGAGGCCATCAGCAAATTTCAGGTCATTATTTATTATTTTTATGATTAAAAAAGGGATAATTTGAAATTAAAAATTCATTGCAGAAGAAAAAATAAATAAAATATCATCTAATCAAATATCGCGTGAAGTTTTTATCAAATAATCTTTAAAAAGTTACGGATTCAATAATATGATAAATTTGCGAAATGAGTTGATGCATAAACTTACATATTATGCATTATCAATTCTAATCTCGACCCTCCTGTTTAGTTCGAATTAATTTTTATATTATTTTCTATTTTACATTTGTGAGGCCTCATTTGGTCCCTTTGTTTTAAATAGCATTTCAAAGGCTAATAAAAAATTCTTTTTATCATATTTATGGGTTGCAAAATTTCATCAAACACATACATATATTCGAATTGCATTAATAATTAAGAAATCGATAAAAAAAATTCAAACCAAACATTGATTCCTTTAAATTCATTTTCACTATATTTCATTAAAAAATGGAAAATTACAAACAGAATAAAAATAAAAATTTACAAGCAATAGGAAATTTTGTTTTGGTTTTTTTGATTCTTATTAGCTAATCATATATTCTTTTGGATTGAGTATACTGTTGGAAATTAGTGAAGAATTATTAAATAAGGAAACAACAAACTTTTATGCGTTACATTCCAAATTTTAAATCATTTTGCAAATTTATTCCACAATATAATCTTTTGCAAATCATCAATAAATTAGAAAAAATTTCATAAATATTTATTTTAATTATAATTAATGTAAAACCTGTATTATATCCCCCTGTAATTGAACCCCTGTAATTGAACCCCTAACTCCCGGGGTTGTAATACAGGTTTTACGGTAACTTTCCATTGTCCTCTCTTCGCCTTCATTTTTTGCGTTAAAATTTTGTTGTCCGATTTGAAAGTTAAATTAAGTCTTAAATTCTTTGTTAGTAGTTAACCCCCAGGAATTGTCCCGCTATGCAAACAAAAGCCCAAGGGTGTAGGGGGGTTTCCATCCTTGTGCAAACAAAAGCCCAAGGGTAGGGGAGGGGTGGTGCGGTAAAGATCAAAGGTTAGGAGGGTACAGAGGTATCAAATTACAGTAACCCAAACCTTTGTCGGCATAGATCAAAGGACTTTGATGCTCCGTAATTGACACCTTTCGGGTATCAATTACATCGCTATTGACACCTTTTGAGCCATACTACAGTATCCAGTACATTTGTCGGCAAAAGTGCTATGACGCCCGGGTAATTGATCCCTTTCGGGGTATCAATTACATCTATATTGACACTTTTTGAGGTGTCAGATTACAGTATTCCATACAATTTCTTGGCATAGATCAGAGGACTCTGAAGCCCCGTAAGTGGCCTTTTTGAGATTTCAATTACTTACTTCCTTTGTCGGCAAAGATCAAAGGGGAATGATGCCATGTAATTGACACCTTTTGGATTATCAATTACATTGTATCCACTTGTGTAAACAAAGTAACAAATATTATTTGGGTTAGAGGTATCAAATTAAGGTAACCCAAACATTTATCGGCACAGATCAAAGGGCCTGACGCCCACTCNCCCCCCCCCCCCCAACTCCCCCTACCACCTTTGGGGTATCAATTACACCGCTATTGACACCTTTAAGGTGTTAATAACCTGTAAGACTAAATTTGGTACCATTAACCTCTATGCTTTAACATATTGAATGTATCAATTACAGATTAATTCTGGTATCAATTAATAAAAACTTTAAAAATTTTTTGTTTTTCAAGAAATATCTTTCTTGTAGATTTTTCTTTCAAGCTCAATCAATTCCCACAATCAACCACTACGATTGTTGCGCAATCGCTGTTCCCTCTTCCTTCTTCCCCATTGAAGCCTCTTTGCTCTTTCTATGCATTTCTTAATCCTCTCGAACATAAAAAAGAATCCAAATTTCCTCTAGTTCCATGCAGATTAAAATCGGCAGAATACTAAAAGAGAATGATGGCCTCCTTAATCCCGCTATGCAAACAAAGCCCAAGGTTATTGAGGGTGTTTCACTCTTGAGCAAACAAAGGCTCAAAGGTGAGAGGGGGTTTTGGCGGGAGATCAAGGGAATCTCGAGCCCCCCCCCCTTCCCTCTTGAGCAAACAAAGGCTCAAAGGTGTGGAAGTGTTTTTGAGGGTAAAGGAGGTGTTGAGCGGCACACTTCAAAGACCCACCCGCCCCTAGGGCATTATGCATGTTGTAATTGACACCTTGAGGGGTCAATTACACACCTTCAAAAATATTTTGCGGTAAATTAAAATCCCCATAAGGATTCCCTTTTCATCCAAACCCCCCCCTTAGCGGCATACTTCAAAGAAACGGTGGAATTTTTTTCAACATTGTAGGATCAATGATAATTAATTAAACAAACCAAAGGAGTGAGCGTGGCCTAACGAGAGTTATTTTTCAAAACACTACATCCATCTTCATCCCACATTCATTCATTCATTTTTCCATTCATGCATTATTTGATTTTATTCAATCCCTTTCTTTTTAATCATAGATAATTAATTATTGCTTATAAATACTTCTCACCCAAAATGGCTATCAACATAAACGACAAAATTGCTTTAATGAAAGAAATCATACCAGAGGTGTTCACTAATCACACCGAGGCCGGAATAATGGTGAGTGGTCCTCGGATCTCGAATCCGGTGATTATCCCTCCCGGTCGCTGCACCGATTGCAAGGCGCCCGACCCTAAACATTACGAACTATACACAAAAGAAGGAGTGACGATTTGGTCCAAACGTCTCAAGCCAAGATTCGTCCCCTATGACTACATTTGCGACTTACCAGGACATACATTTATCAAGTTCAAGATCAAGGGCTATCCTTTCAATATACCTAACGGGCATCATGAACACAGCCATTCACCGAAGCCGAAAACTGTCAAAATTCCTGATACTTCCATACCTTTTCCACCGCCACCATCACCATCAGCTCCCATTCCAGGTAAAAACATCAAATTATTTACATGATCCATTGATGCTTATAGAAAAACCGATTGAATCTTCAACCCAACCAATTCCTCACCAAAAGTTGAACCGATAGACGTGTCTACCAAAAAAGAACCCGAACAACTGGCTCAAGAGTTTTTGGAAAGTCTTTCGGCATCGACCACAGGATTGGATTGGAACCAACCACCACCACCACCGACTAAGCTGGCTGAAAAAGAATGGAAAAATTTCCAAGTGGTTATGGATAGTATGAACGCTGCGACCACAAGTCTGGAATTTGAATCATCACTTCAGCCAGAAAAACGTTCGCAAAAAGAGGATACCTCCAAAGTGATTGAAGATTTGGCAAATGATCATATCGTGGACACCCAAACCCTCTAATCCTTATTCTTTATTTTATCACATTGTTTTCCCACTATTTAAAGACTCCTTATCCATTATCCATATCCTATATTCTATCATCATTATTCATCTTTTGTAATCATGCTTTCTACTCAATCTTTCTCGGATAAAGACCTCAAATTCAAACATCCTTTCGGAATGATTATTGCGGGACCAAGCTCTAGTGGGAAAAGCACATTCCTACTAAAATTCATTGCCGAATCGACAAGCTTGATTCATCCTCCACCGGCATCGATCCTTTATTGTTTTGGTGAAATGTCCGAAACTGTCCCCATCCTTCAACGCTCGGGAGTCAGTGTCTACTCAGGTGTGGCGCCAACAGAGCTGATCAAAAGAATGCCTAAGCCTTTATTACTTGTGCTAGATGATTTGTTATTATCAATCTCAGAGCAACAATTATCGGAATACTATCTCAAGGACTCCCATCATCAAAACTTTTCAATCATCTTTGTGACTCAAGCCCTTTTTGATAGGAAACTACGAGTTCCCCGACAGAATGCTCAATATCTGGTGTTAATGAGAAGTCCAAACTCGGAGCTCTCAATCAGAAACATTGGAGTTCAACTATTCCCGCGTCGCTTGCCATATTTCCTCGAATCATATCGCTTAGCCACAAGCAAACCCTACGGATATCTTGTTATTGACATGCATGCCGCATCAGACTCAACACTTCGACTTCGCAGCGGACTATTTAAGGACGACAAAGAACAAGGCGAAAGCTCCATTTTCATTCCAAAGAATGGTCTCTCCTAAAAAATGCCAAATTAGTCAATTGGTTCAAGACAATACTCATTTCCTACACTCCTTAGCCCGAACCAAATCCATCAGCAAACGTAAGACACTTTTGAAAAGCGCCGGAGCGGATCAGTTGCTCTCCCTCGTAGAGATTTGCGTCAACATTCTTTGTTCACGCTTTCATTTAACTACTCGTCAAAAGAAACGACTCCTCCCCTACGCAGACTTTCTCCGTCGTCTTGCACGAAAACGAACAGAGCGAGGAGCCAGAAAGCTTTTAGTTCAAAAAGGAAGTGGTGCAGGCCCTCTTTTCGCAGCTCTTCTCACTCCGATTCTAATTGATTTGGCACGATCAGTCACTTCCAAAGTATTAGGAAGTGAAGAATAATAATGGCTTCCAAGCTCGTGCTAGTACCGGAAGAGATTTATCGAGGGCTTACCAGCACCAACACGGGCAATATTAACCTGGACTTTACCCACAAAGCGCTAGAGAAAACGAAGCGACAACATATTAACAGTTCAGCAAAGAATGTCCTATACAATCAACAACTTGCTAGATACCTACAATTGCGAGGAGAGCATGAAAATAAACCTGCAAAAGTTGAATTCAGCAAAGGGCTTAGAGCACTAGTGAGACGGGGAGATGAAAGCGATGAAGAGGAGATTGAACTTGAGTTCAATCCTACCAGACCACCGCGTCATGGACACAGAGGAGCCGAGAGACAACAATATCATTTACGCCAATCCATGGCCCCGCCGCCACCTCCATCTTTTTCACCAACTCCTCCAGCACCACCGCGACAGCCTGGTGCGCCAGTGGCACCACCTGCTCAGCCGGGAGCTGCTCCACCTTCACCTGGACCAAGTCGTAGTAGACGCAATGTTACCCGTGAGGGGCGACTTCCTCTAGAATTCCCTCCGCGTCAGCGCACAAAAAGACGGGGGGATGCAATTGGTGATGAACGACCTATGAAATCACACAAAATTCCTGCGCCTCGTTTTAATCTTGAAGAAGAATGGATATCGGATGATGAAGAGCCACCTCCTCCTCTAGCACCTATGAGACATAGACCAGGACCCAAACACCGCCCGCAACTGCAGGCAAGACCTCGTTATGATGAAACAGAAGCATCGTCATCTTCCGCTCTTCCCACACAACCTCAGCACCGCAGGCGCAATGTTACACGAGAGGGTCGAGATCCACTAGAATTTCCACCCCGTCAGCGCACAAAGAGGCGAGGGGATGATCTTGATGATCAAAGACCCTTAAAATCTCGTTTGGTCCCTGCACCTCAAAACCAATTTGAAGAAGAATGGTTATCCGATGATGAACCGCCTCCTCCATTACAACTCCATCCTGTCGAACCAGAAGAACAACCATCTGCACCCCTACAACAACCTACTAGACGGCATCGAATAGCTCGCAAGGACACGATCTTTGAAGGTCTCATATCTTAGATCTTGTCCATTTACCACGTCATGCGACAATGTCATGCTAAATTTATTTCGATAAATTAAGGTTAATTTTCTCGAAAGAAAAACCTACCTAAGATTATGAAGTAATCCAAGGTTAGTTTTTTTTTAAAGAAAAAAACTTACCCTCTTATTTTCAAAACATATTCAAAGTCGGAGTTGTCCGGAGCGTTTTTCCTTCTCAGCTTCAATCCGTATTGCTTACATCCACCTGATACATATTCGACAATATGATGCTAAATTTCATTTCGTTAAAGATGCAATTTTATTTTAAATTACTTCTCCATATTCATCCGTAAATTGGCCTAAGTGTGGGCTAAATTTATAAAGTAAATTAAGGTTGGTTTTTATTTATATTAAAAACCTACCCTAACTCTAGCGGGTTGGTGTCTTCTGGATGCACATATATCAGACTGTCTGTATCAGTGTATAATAAAGTGCATCCAGGTGTCTCCGCAACCTTCTGCATTGCCTTTAAGAGTAGAAGTCTTGCCTAAAAATATTAAGAATGTTAAGGGAAAATTTTTATTAATAATACCGCAGATGTAGTGAACAATGAGATTACAATGTTCGAGCAGGGAT